>JADDOH010007033.1:0-17555 GCA_016648135.1 Agrypnia vestita
CACCCTCCCAGGTAGTACTTATTATAATCTGGTATGCATCAATACGTTCAATCCATTCCAGACGAGGGAAGACATCCGCAAGGGTGTTGTGCCACCCGTGAAGAGCCCCCTCATACACTACGTACGAATAGATACATACTAATAAAATATAATATACATACATATACTTACATATACAATACATAAATAAATACTTGTAATGGTTGGTTGCCATGTGGTTTCACGAGGCCATGACCCCTGGTATTAGTAGATGGAAAGGTGGATCTGGACAGTAGGGATATGCCTAGCCCCTGGCCAGGGATGTCGGTGTATTTTCTCCAAATGGTGTACAGCTAGAATCCTGCCATCGATGATGATGGGGTCTGCCTAATTATCTCCGACTGATGTGTAACTGGAACCCTGCCATCACTGATGAAGATGATGTTGTCACTATCGAAACGTCACCTGATGATATTTAGCTGAACCGCCGCTAGTGATGATGATGATGATGATGATACTATCGTAACGTCTCCTGACTATATATAGCCGAAACACCGCTAATGATGATGATGATACTATCGTAACGACTCCTGACGATATATAGCTGAAACACCACTAGTGATGATGATGATGATGATGATACTATCGTAACGTCTCCTGACTATATATAGCCGAAACACCGCTAATGATGATGAGGATACTATCGTAACGACTCCTGACGATATACAGCTGAAACACCGCTAATGATGATGATGATGATGATGATGCTATCGAAACGCCCCCTGACGATATACAACTGGGACACTGCTAATGATGATGATGCTATCGAAACGCCTCCTGACGGTATATAGCTGAACCACCGCTAATGGTGATGATGTTGATGATATTATCGAAACGTTTCCTGACGATATATAACTGGGACACTGCTAATGATGGTGATGATGATGATGCTATCGAAACGCTTCCTGACTATATATAACTGGGACACCGCTAATGATGATGATGATGATGATGCTATCGAAACGCCTCCTGACTATATACAACTGGGACACTGCTAATGATGGTGATGATGATGATGCTATTGAAACGTCTCCTGACAATATATAACTGGGACGCTGCTAATGATGATGATGCTGATGATACTATCGAAACGCCTCCTGACGATATAAAGCTGAACCACCGCTAGTGATGATGATGATGATGATGATACTATCGCAACGTCTCCCGACGATATATATCTGGAACACCGCTAATGATGATGATGATACTATCGGAACGCCTCCTGACTATATATGACTGGAAAACCGCTAATGATGATGATGATGATTATACTATTGAAACGTCTCCTGACGATATACAACTGGGACACTGCTAATGATGATGATGTTGATGATGCTATCGAAACGCGTCCTGACGGTATATAGCTGAACCACCGCTAATGGTGATGATGATGATGATACTATCGAAACGCTTCCTGACTTTATATAACTGGGACACTGCTAACGATGATGATGATGATGATGCTATGGGAACGTCTCCTGACGATATATAACTGGAACGCGGCGATCGGTGGCGACGTCGTAACATAGCGAGTAGTGTGTAATCGGAACGCGGCGTTCAGTGACGGTGATGTAATTCTGGCGCGTGGTATATAGTTGGGACACGGCATTCGGTGATGATGACGGTGGCGATGCTGATCTGACTATCCCCCCCCCCCTGACGATGCACAGACGTATGAGTACGTAAATAAATAAATAAATAGATAAATAAATAAATTAATTAATTAATAAATTAATCAATTAATAAATTAATAAGTAATTAAACAAATGAATAAATAAATAAATAAATAAATATATTATTAATTAATTAATAAATCAGTCAATCAAACAAATAAATGAATAAATAAATATATAATTAATTAACTAATCAATCAATCAATCAATTAAATAAATAAATAGATAAATAAATAATTTATAAATCGCTGAATAAATAAATGAATGAATGACTGAATGAAAAATAAATAAATAAATATATATATATGAATAGACAAATAAATACCTAATTAATTAACTAATTATTCAATCACTCAATCAATTAAATAAATAAAATAGAAGTAAATAAATAAGTTCGGCGTCGAGCACACGAGCCGCCCGATCCCTGGAAGTTCACACACATGCAGAGAAGGGTTAATTTGGCAAATTAATTCGCCCCTATTATGGTCAGTACGGATTCAATATGCAAACACCTGTGGATAGAAATATATTTAAAGTTTACGGTACAGGGGTTAGCTTTCACTGTCGGCGCTTCTTCCGTCTCTGTCTGGGGTGTCGAACCCGAGACCATTCTTCTTAATCGTGCGCCACCTTTATATATCGTTATAATCTCAAAACGGAAAGAGGATGACATGACTTACCCATCTGCCGCCGATTATATCCATTCCAGTGCATCGTAGTTTCACTTTATGTACCTCACTTTATACCTAAGGATTGCGGACACTTGCCTTGCACGCGCATACGATTCACAGGCCCCTAATTAACTATAGTTCGCGACCTAACCTTTGATCCTGCCATTACGCGTTTATAAGTTTCCGTAGCTGGGGCTTAGTATCCAGCCTCTGCAACTATACGGTGTATATACTTTAATCAAACCGAAACTAGACATTATTTTCTTTTCTTTAAATTTATATTCCTCGAGATACCGGAATTAGACTCTAGCTCGACAATTGTAAGTATTCATATATCTTAATAATACTGTAACATAGTCCTTATTTCCGTCTTACGCATCCGTACTTACCCGGGTCATCGAAACTAAACTCTAATTCTAATGATCATACTCTAATGATTATACGCACCGATATTTTTCATAAAAACCGTTACCCGTTATTTTCCGATGTTACATATTCTTATATTTATCCGAAATACCGGGATTAAGCTTTGAATCTAGGATTCCATGCATTTATAAGTTTTAACAAACCCACGAAGCAACCACTTGTCCACTTGTTGTTGTTAAACAATTAATTGTTTCTATAATAAAACCCCACTAGTCTACATCTTTATAAGGTCAATACATATTACTTTTAGGGTCCGCCGATTTGGGTTTTGTCCTTAATATTATTCTTAATATAAATTTATTATCATCTCGAATATTTGATATCTACTCCCCGGCAAGTACCCCCCCGGATCATTTTAATATAGTTTAACAATAACGGGATTCTGTAATTTTTACAAGTATAAACAACCCCAATCTTACCGAAACCATTTTATGTAGTGAAAGACGCGGGATTTATATTCTTCCTAAAATGTAAAATGAACCCGGTCTAGGTGAAACATCCTTATTTAGTTTCAGGACAACGAGGTTTACGCGTTCCGCGAGGAATATGATATAACCCGATCTAAACGAAGGTAATTTTATATAATTTTAGGACAGCGGGACTTACAAATTTCATAAAGTATATCGTGAAGCCAATCTAGGCGGAGACACTACGTATATTTTAAACAGAGTAAGAGTTTAAATTTTACCATCAAGTCTAATACACCGCAAGAATGTCCTAGGCATAGTAAACAAAATAGCGGTCAAAACTGTAGTGTTTCTATGTTCATACGTTTTAGCTCAAAACGAATATTATAAGTTTCACATTTATAATACAAGACGCGAATTTCTAAACGAAACATTTTAAAATAGTTCTAATTGAAATCTACATGTTTCATATTTATTAAATGAAGGCGCGAATTCTAAACGAAACACTAACATTGTTTAAAAACGGGACCCTATATTTATATATGCTTAAAATGAAACGCGAATTCCCGAACGATAGCATTTTATATAACTAAATGTAACGAAATCTTATATAGTTTATAAATAAGAAGACCCGGCCCCAGGCGGTTTTTATATATTTTCAATATAACGAGGCCCTACAACATCTTTATAAGTATAATACAACCCCGGTCTATCGAAACAATGTACTAGAAGTTTTTATATGTTTGAATACATGATATACGTTTTTTTTTATACGCGTTTTTATACGCGAGATTTACGTTTTCGTACAATACAAAGTAACCCAAATTATACTAACGTGATTTTTATATAGGATTACAACCGCGAAGTTTACATCACTCCTAAAGTATAACCAGAACTAATTGAAACATTTTTTCATAGTTTAAGTCCGCGAGGCAAATATCTTTCATAAAATATAAAATAACCCGAATCAAATTAAACATATTTTTACCTTATAGACTTTCCCCAACGCGCGTAATAATCCCGGCCACATGAAACGTTTTATATGTTTTAATAGCGCGAGACCTATGTTTTCCTATATAATATAAGATAACCCGGGCCGAACGAAAGCAATTTTATATACTTTATAAAATAGTGAAACTTGTACTTCTGTAAAACCGTAAATAAACCCCGACCCCCAAGAGATTATTTTATATAATTTTTTAGAATAATGAAATTTTATACATCTGTAAAATTGTAAATAAGTCCCGATTCTCGCGAGATTATTTTATATAATTTTCTAGAATAATGGAATTTATACATCTGTGAAATTGTAAATAAACCCCGATTCTCACGGAATTACTCTATATAATTTTAAACGAAATGAAAATCTAGATTATTATGGGCTGAACCTGATACCCCGCGAGATCAGCTATATATTTTTCACTAGACGTATTTTTAATCCCAGAATTTATTCGCTATAATTTTAACGGACTCTTACTATTAAACATAAACAAAAAAATTATTAAAATAAACTAAATATTCTTTCAATAACTAAAATAAATCCGGTCTAATCGAAACATTTCATATAACGAAATATTATATGCCTTACAAATGTAAAAATTAAAATGTGACCTCGCGTATTTAGCAAAAGATAGGTATTTTTATAAGACTTATTTAAAATCGAATCTGTTAGTAACAACCCTTTTATCTTTTAACAATTTCCCGCGTGTTTAGCATAAAATAGGTATCTTTATAACGCACAGCTAGTTTCCGGAGATCCGCCAATACTATTCCTGTATACTTAGTAAAACGAAAATTAACTAAATTTGAACCCTAGCGGTTCCTGAAATTCTGCGAGTATTATTCTGTGAACCTAGTAAGACGATAAAAATAATTAACTTTATAGAACGTAGTGATTTCCGAAGTTCTGATATGCCAAATTAATTACCTTTATAAAATAAAATCAAACCCGTACTCTGAGTTAAAACCCTTTTAACAGGACCTCGCGTATTTAGCATAAGATAGGTATTTTTATAAGACTTATTAACAATTTCCCGCGTGTTTAGCATAAAATAGGTATCTTTATAACGCACAGCTAGTTTCCGGAGATCTGCAAATATCAGTTCTATATATGCCGGACTAATCAACTTAATAAAGCGCAGTAATTTCCGAAGTTCTAATATGCCAAATTAATTACCCTTTATAAAATAAAATCAAACCCATACCCCCCTTTTCTTTTATCGTGAGCAATCAACAATGTCGAAGAGTATAATTACCCGTGCACCACTTTCAATTGAAGCTAAACTATAATTTTCAAACACTGTGACTTTTTCAAACAGTCTAAGTCGACGGTATAATTTTCAAACACTGGGACACTCTAACTCGACGGTAACAATCACTCACGGTAATTATCACTCAAAAAAACAACCGACGCGGATTTCGCACCCCCGTAGATGTCCACACCGACTGCCTCAATTCTCCCTCCGCGTTACCTCTAATACCCCTCCCAGCAGCCAAAGGTCCTAAGTCGTGTGTTTCCAGGATTTTCAATATCCTACTTTCCTTGATACCAAAATCTTTGTTCCTTAGATTCAGTTTGGCAAAAAAAAACCACATCCCCTCTTGGACCTGTCAGTTGACCCCACCTTCTGTTGCGGTCCCTGTCTCTGCCCCTGTGCCTGTTTTGGGGCGGACTCGGTGGCTTCGGACGATTTAAATTCGCTTCGCAAGCGCGATAATTAATTTTTAATATTTAATTTCTAAGTTCAGTCCATATTGTCGTTTGATCAACCGTAACCACAATCTATCGGGTACTCCCCTAATCATAGTTGATGTTTCTTCATTATCTACCATTATCATGTCCCGTTCCCTCGTATTTTCACTCGTCTTTATCGGAAATTTAACGATCCTTGGCTGCTATATCATTGTATCAATTTCCCTACACTCACCATGTACACACTGCATACCTAGATATAACAATCGTTCAAAGGTACTATACCTAATTTTAAATTAATTTTGGGCGATCTTTTCTCGTGGATCACCCAATGAATCCTGTCTTATGCCCGCGGCACCCCGCGCACAGGGACGTATTTAGGTCCCTCCGTTGCGGAATTTAAACATAATTTGTAACCATTTATTATTATTTTTATTGGCAGTAAGATTGATCCACAAAATAACTATGTTACATAGACAGTGAATATTCTCGAACAATATAATACTGGAAGAGTACTATTCGCTATAATACAATAAACTATTAATGTAAGTTAAAGTAAATTTTTAAATTCAGTGGAAAATTTTTAAGATCGTTTTGCTTTTAATTTTTCCCAAAACAAAATAAATAAATAAATAAATAAACACACAAATACACACTCACACAAACCCACTATTGGACATGTTTTTCTTATTCTTTTATCGATTGTATGTATGTGTTTTCGCGTAATTGGCCCAAAACTCTGTACATCAATTATTGGTTTCTTTTCAAGATTGATTAATCATGTGGCTGTAAGAAAACCAATAAATGAAAATAAATAAAATAAATAAATAAATAAACCTCCAGTGCCGCAGGCAAGGCGTCGGATCAGTTCAGTGCTTATTTATTGCCAAGGTACTGGACGCCTCCGCTAATAACTATATACCACTAACCATGTTCTTAGAGGTGTGTTGAAAGATTGCTAGTATCTGTCGAATCGGTCTCAAGTAGTTGTCTGTATTTGTACGTATATCATTATTACATGCTCTTGCTATATCCGTTCCACTTCACATTATTGTTCCTCCCGTCTTTGAATTTCTATCACACTATGTTCTCCTATGTTTTTGGTACTTATATACTTGTGCCCCACGGAAACAATTAATAGCAGGTGCGGTCCGCTGAGTTCGCTTCCGAAGCCCCGATGTACTAGCAGGCCGGGAGTGTAGAGCGCAGAAAATTCTCCAAGTCCAGAATCCGTGCCAAGTCGTCGCCTCAGGTGGTAAAACAAGTCCAATAAATCCAAAATCGTAGCCAAGTCCAAATGCAGAAGTCAGTAGAAAATCCAGAGTCCAAATCCAAAGAAGAAAAGCAGGGGTCAAGCAGGGTGTGAAGTAAAACGCAGAATAAATGTTCCAGTAGGCGTACTCGGCAGAGGCTCCCAGCAGAATGAGGCTCTCGCCCGCCCGGCGCAGTATTTATACAGTGCGGAAAGCTTCCCCCTGACTCGCGCCGCCGACCAATCAGCGCGCTCGATTCACCGGGCGCTCGGAGCGCAAAATGACGGCCTCCCGTGCCGATTCGCGGATTAAAATTAAATACTTTAATCGATAGCAAATTAAACGCCACCCCCCCGGGGATTTTAACACATCATCTATACCAATGTATGTCTTGCCCATAGGATGATGTCGTTGACTGGAACCGCAAGAGTGAATTTACCTAGTTATTCAACAAAATATGCCGATTTACCGCGGCATTTTCAAGAATTAATTTACATTTAATTCGGTTAAAAATAGTAAACATGATTTTACGAGATTCTAAGTTATACCATTAGATAGATCTCAACCAAGCGCATCCTTTGGTGATATTTTCAAGTATGTCGGATAGATATTAATTGCGTAATAGGCAGACAAAGTGTGTCACCTCAAACAAAGCGCACTAGCTAACTTTCAGACACGCAAAAACATATCACTCCCATAGATGTTCACATGAGGAACACAATAAAAAATGTTTCAGCTCGCTGGGACGTCTGTAACGTCCGTAATCAGAGTTCAAAAATATTCGCTGGTGGCCCTCGACTCCAGCTGCACGGCGCCACTATGGCGCCGGGTTTTTTCCATTACCCGCGCGGGCTGCATACATACAGGCGGCGCGGTCAAGCGAGTTTATCAGGGCCCACGCGAGATATTTTACTCTCAATTTAAACATTTTTTATTTTAATTTCTACTTTACAATACCACACAAAGGACTCATTTGGCACATTTAAATACTTATGTATTTTTACTTCCTCGCCTCTTCGAGGCAGGACATTTACATAAATTCCATCAAAATAGCGGCCATTCTATGATAGTCCGCGGCGCTCCGCGCGATTTAAAAATGATTTTATTCCCATCGCGCGAGCTTTCCCTGTATATCAAGACCACGAAACATCAATTTTATTCAATATTACATTTACAAATGTCTTATCTAATTCTTAAATATTTCATTCTTAAGATATTTCATTAAATATTTCATCAAACTTAAATATTTCATTTTCTTAAGTATTTCAAATATTTCAACACTTTACAAGATAAGACCAAAAATGCAATTTCTTCGTGGAACTTTTCCAACGCCCTCCGTCGGAGATGTCACATATCGCAACGCCGGCTCGCTGCCCGCGCCGACTATCCGCTTGGAGGCGAGGTGGGCCCATACAACGGACCTGAGCCCTCCGTAAGGGCCAACATTCATGGCTCCGCGTACGGCGCTTGCCCATACAATGGATCTGGGCCCTCCGAAAGGGCCAACATTCATGACTTCAGACGGGTCATCATCATCACGTCGTCATATCAGACGGGTCATCATCATCATCATCCCGTCGTCATAATTCTACCTGTCCGATACAATACTTGCTTTTTACTTGCATTTACTCCTATATATATTTGTTTCATTTATCCATCCATCTATAAGATCCCCATACGCTTTATCCTTTTATTTCATGTGTATATGGGCCGCAAATTCATATTATTTTATTTACAATATTCTTATCTGGATACACTTGTTCAATTATGTTTTGTGGGTTATTACTACCAAACCCGGCGAAATCTGAGCTAGAATAGCCAATCGTATACACGTTACCCGTCCTGTTGAAACTACGCTAATGGCGGACAGGTTTGTAGTGATTACATAGTTAATATATTGTATCTATATTTGAGTATTTTCTTTTCTTGTTGTGCCATTAATATGCTTACACGTTATCGTTATCCCTTTTCTGACTATATATACCGTCATTGCGCAATTACCTATCTGTTGTAAAAGCCTGAAGAGCGTTAGTCTACAGATAAATATAATAGAATTATAGTTAACTTTCCTATCTGCCTACGTTATCCGACTCCCGCGAAACGAAAACGAATCATTATTCGCTTCTCGACAGAGCGTCAGTCTACAGATAAATATAATGGAATTATAGTTAACTTTCCTATCTGCCTACGTTATCCGACTCCCGCGAGACGAAAATAAATCATTATTCGCTCGGTTAAAGTCACCCCTCTGGTACATCGTATACGTTTAATCTGAGCTTCGCGGCCAATTATTTATGGGGCGCTTTCCTCTCGCGATTCCCTAATTAGGACCCGCCTTCCTTACTTTTGCTTATATCTCCCATCTCTCTTGCGCGGCAATCCACTTAAGAAGACGATTAATGACATTTAAACGGTTTCAAAAACCCAGCAAAAAAGCCCATAATTCAGAAACCTCGTGGAACTGTCAATATCATCGTCACCTTAGAGTAGACGTTAATCGGTTTTTTAATGGCTCAAAACGCAATAACCGCGACCCAAATCTCTGAAAACCGTGTTCAGTATATTTTATGGGGAGCACATGTGGACCGCTCGAACCGCATCGATCGTCAACCATTTGTACCAAACACGGCTTTACCTATCTAGCCTCCACCACAAGATTAATATGATTTATAAGAATTGAATAGTAACTGCCCGTAACCTATATCCGATCAATCGCTACTAACTCCCTCCCAATACTAGCGTTTCATCATTCCCAAATTTTTGTAGCTCCAATACTCCGCCAGGTGGGTTTAGCTCAATTTTTCCCGCGTAGCATTTAAATCATCTTAGAGTTCAAAATAAAAATAAGAAAAAAAAAAATCTATAGAAACAGGTGATTCATCACAAACACAATAACCTACGAAGATCGACTTGCCTTTTTCAAGATGCACAAACTTGAGTCTCGACGGAAAATATCCGATCTCGTTGTGCTACACAAGATTTTCAGCGGAGCTATTGATTCTCTTTCTCTATCTGACATAAATAAGCATTGATTGCAGGAACTCTCATGAATAATACAAAATTATTAGTGCACAATATTTTTTTCTTGTTTATGGTTTGGGCTTTGTACTTACATAAAGCGACTCGTATGTCAAAATGTATTGTGAAATTTTTGAAACTTTCTTTTTTTAAAAAAAAATAGAGATGTGAACGTGGAATTCGTGTCACATCAATATTCTTACTATTTTCAAATTAAGCTAAACGCTTGTGCTATGAAAATAGGACTAACTTGCTTATCTGGAGTGATATTCGAACCTGCGACCTTTGGATCACGAGGCGAGAGTCCTAACCACAGGACCAACAAGCTACTGCAATATTTTGTTTAATATTTATTTATTTTGAAATCAGGTCAATCAACTATATCGAGGATAATTATTCTCGAAATGATCTGTTATACCGCCCACCATCTAAAATAATGTCCTTCCCTTTACGCAAAACATAACAGATATAAATAATACATATATAGATGAAGTCTTCTAAAACATTTTGTTATTTTTATCATAGAGCGAGCGAAGATTACCGTTAGCACTATTCAATTAATTTTGTTCCCATCACACATAAATACTAGAAATGAGTTCTTGAGCGCCTTATTTATAACTGCGCACTTTGACGCACTGCCGCTTGCATTCGGTGGCGCAATTCTAACGAGTGAATGTTTACACTACAAATATTTATTACATATAATAAAGTAACTGCCTATGAGGATGTCTGTAGCCTTGTACGAAATAATGGAGTGAATACGGGATTATTTGTGACAATTTTTGTTGTTTAAAAATTCATCGAGCATTTATCAAATTTTCCACGAAGAGGTTTTGTATTTCCCATAGATTAAAAAGGAGATAAACTCTACCATCAGCTTTAAAACGCTTGCAGACAATAGATTTTTTTTAAAACAGAGAAGCGATCACGGAATATGTGTCGCATAAATATTATTACTATTTTTAAACTAAGCTAAACGATTGTGCTATGAAAATAGAACTAACTTGCTGGAGTCCTGGAATGGGGCTCGAACCACCGACCACCAGATCACATGACCGCTACACCAATGCGCTTCAATTTAGAATGGTCGGGTTTAATACAAATGTTGAACATAACCAGCCTACATATCTTAATAACACGGGGAAGCATATTTGAAGGATACGGCGAAAAACTCTAATTTTTCAAGAAAAGTATTCCTGTGTAAGTACCCTGATTTCATTTTTGAAATCAAGTAAGGTATTAAAAAACTTACAGTTTAAAGTCTCAAATTTTCACCATTTTGATATTTAAATCACTTGATTTAACTGTAAATGGTAACGGACGATCCTCGACATTTCGTTGAAGTCGTATTCAAGGTTATCAGGAGAATGACCTGTACCCGCGGAGGTATAGGGCGGATTTTTCCAAGGGCTTCAATGTAATGTAATGTCGCGTAATGTCCGCCCTATACCTCCGCGGGTATAGGTCGTTCTCCCGATGACGTTGAATACGACTTTAACGAAACGACGAGGATCGTCTCTCGGAAAAATATACGGTTCGTATAAAATATCCTTAACCATTTACACTTAAATATGTCTAACGACAGTAATAATAACCTTAAAGGTGACGGTTCGCGCCGCGACCGCGACAGGAGACCGCGACCGACGACAGAGACGGGAGACCGAGATTCCTACTTGACTGCATGATTTAGTATGTGAGTCAGTTCGCGAGCGAGACCGAGACAGGAGACCGCGACGCGAGACAAGAGACGGTCGCCGCCCAGGACAAGTAGTGTCGCGCGTCTCGTTCGAAAAGTACGCGTGTTTATTGTAAAAAATTACTGCTTTTTCTGACGAAGACTGTGAAAAGCTGATTGAACTGATCAAACAGCACCCTCCGATATACAACGCACAACTAGATTCCTACAGAGACGAAAATATATCATCTCGCCAATCATAAAATACTTCGAGTGAACCATTTCAAAACATTTTGGGCAACGAATTCGACCAGAACAATTTCCATGAATAGCAAACTTACCTTTGAGTTGGTGCAGATTTTTCTTTCAACGATATTTTTCCTTTTGTAAGCATTGTCTTTTTCAGTAAATTTAATACGTAATCAAACTGTGTTTTATTTAGCCGAAAATACGTCCTGAACATATTGTCATAAAAAAATATGTGATTCTTTACTAATGGCAAAAATGATCCTTCCTGGCCTCTATTTGAATATAATTCGTTAATAGGAAATCTTTTCTTCGAATTGTAATAATAATATAAGAGCAAGTCAACGTCTTCTTCTTATTCCAACAGTAACTCTTACAACACGACATACTCTACGACACTGAATGAATTTGAACGGTTTGATTGCGGTCTCGGTCTCGGCCCACAGTACATATGAAGAGACCGAGACACTTGTCGCGGTCTCCCGTCTCTGACGTCGGTCGCGGTCTCCTGTCTCGGTCGCGGCGCGAACCGCCACCTTAACTCTTTATAATCACTTTAGACAAGAGAAAAACGTGAAATAATAAATTTTTAGATTTTCCAAAAGGCATGCAGAAATCCTTTATTTTCATGGGCAGATTGCTACTGCTGGGCCTGCGGCCTGCCTGATGCGCAGTTATTATTGTCTGCGATTTCTATCGCCTGTTGCCTCATATGATTTTGTGATTTCTTGAAATTAAACTGTAGTGGAAGTATTGCGCGCTGCACGGATCGTTTTGGGAGCAATTATTCTATTTTATTCTTTCTGCATTCACTCGTAGCCTAATTTTCCTTCTATCACGCTCCTCCATTCGGAGTACTCTCCAAAAAGCATTTCTTCTTTAACGTGGCATTCCACCCTTTTAAAACTCAAACGTTTGCAATACGTTATCTTAACCCAGAAATTAATATTCACGACTAATAACTTCATTTCAAAGTCATTTGCAAATAATGTGAATGCATAATTATAAAATCAAACCTTTCTATTTTCGAGTTTGACACATCTCCAACCCACTCCAACCATACAACTTAACCTATAAAATATACTTGCCTGCAGAAAAAATAAAATCGACGCGAGAAAATAAAAATGCCGATTTCTTTCTTCTTAAAGTGATTAGAATATTAAATAATTTCAAAGCATATAGTATATATACATTTCAAATTTTAAGAAAAATCCAAAAACAATTCATTATTATATCTGGTAATCATCGAATTGTATTTTAAAACATAAGCTACCTAATTTTATCTAACCAAACCTAACTAACCTAACTCAAGATTTATAGTCGTATTCATAATGTCTCTCTTATCTATGCTTTGCATATTACCATGTAAACAATCGTTATCACGATTTATAGTTGTATTCATTATGTCTCTCTTATCTGTGCTTTTCATTTTTGCTATTTAAACAATTGTTATCCACGTATAAAACGTCTCAAATGTCGACATGTATGCTGAAACTTTCGAAACCCATAATTTTTTAATTTATGTAACCTAATCAATTTGATTTTATTTTTGAAATCAGGGCACTCAATTATTCTTCACAGCCTACGGATGGTGTTGGGTTCTCCAAATTCTGTGGAACTTCACACCTTCCCCGATAATGGTAGCTCAGGAACCAAATAATAATAATTATAGAGTTAAGGTTGTTATTACGGTCGTTAGACATATTTAACTGTAATTTCGGATATTTTATACGCACCGTATGTATTACCGAGAAGCGAATCTCGACGTTTTGTTGTATCGTCCTGACTACGTATCCAACGTCATTAGGAGGACGACCTTTATTCGCGGAGGTGGAGGTAGGACTGATTAAAGGTGCTGCTTTCTAGGGCGTAAATTGTATGCACTTTGTTGTGGAGTGTTCTCTTCTTCTACAATAGAGGTAGCCAGTGTGCAATATGTATGTCAGCGGATTTTACTGCAACTTCTCTCAAGGGTTGACAAGGCAAAAATCTTATCAACAGAACCGTACCTTATACCCAGATTAGTGAGGGAGTCCATTGAAATATACAAAACCCCAATTTTAATAGAGATGACAGTTACAAACTACCAAGTATTTGGCGCCCTGTTCTAACGACACTGATTCAACCTTTGAGAGAATTCGCAGTAAAATCCGCCGACGTAACTAGTACACATTGCACACTGGCGACCTCTATTGTAGTGTCCATGGGTAAAGGTCGTCCTCCTGATGACGTTGGATAAGTATCCAACGAAACGTCGAGATTCGCTTCTCGGTAATACATACGGTGTGTATAAAATATCCGAAATTACAGTTAAACAAATAATAATACTTGATTTTGCGGCATTAGCGTTATCAATACCTATTATCAGGAATGACCGTGATAATTATCAGTAAAATCCTCTTGTCGATCGCGAATTTCCGACTCGGAACGTGCAAAGCATTTATTATATCATTGGTCCTGGCAATGCGACAAAAAATTCAACATTTTTCTCGGTCCTAGTGAAAAAATTTGCGTTATGTGATTCTCACACACTTGAAGATTTTGATCGAACGCGATGAACTTTAACCGTCATTTTCACTGTTTGCATGCGCCTAGGTCACACACTTGAAGGTTTTGATCGAGCGCGATGAAATTTTACCGATATTTTCACGCTTGCATGCGCCTAGGTCCACTGCTGGCAATGCTACAAAAAAATTCAACATTTTTCTCGGTCCTAGTGAAAAAATTTGCGTTATGTGTTTCTCACACACTTGAAGATTTTGATCGAACGCGATAAAATTTAACCGACATTTTCACTTTGTGCATGCGCCTAGGTCCACTGCTGGCAATGCGACAAAAAAATTCAACATATTTTTCGGTCCTAGTGAAAAAATTTGCGTTATGTGTTTCTCACACACTTGAAGATTTTGATCGAACTTTAATATTAATTCACCTCCTAGTAAAAATTCATCAGATTTATTCCTAAATTTCAGGCCCTCGGAGTGGTGAAATTCCATAAATTTGTACAATTCGTATAAATATAAATTATCCATAATTCGAACAGTATAGGTAAAGCCCACTAATTCCGAGGTCAACAATATCAAAACACGTGAGTCGCAAAATGCTTGCATAATTTGTCATGTACCTACTTATAGGTACATTACATTACAGTATTCAACACGCCAAAGTTTTTTGTGAACCAAACGATGTACAAAAAATAACAAATGCAAAAAATATCGACACAAGCAGGGGTCTTTAACCATCAAATGCGGAAATTTTTTATTAATTTGTTCATCATCATTTTCGTCCTCTTTTTTTCGTTTCGCCTTTCCAAATTCTTCTATCTTGCGCCGCTTCGATACAAGTCAACCAATAAAGACCCAATCAGTCTTTATATAATATTTTTCACAGTTTGTCCCGGCTCATTCAGGAGAGACTCAACGACCACCTTCCCTCCGGAGTTGTCAAGAAGATACACCTCTGGTATTACTAGCGAGCTAGTTTCCTCGAGTCGAGTTTTCTCCTGCTGGACCAGGTCGGCACTAAGCCGAGCTTGTGTGAAGTTCGGGCTGGGCCGAGCTTGATAGAAGCTCGAAGCTCACGTCGTTTGTTGAAGCTCCGAAACGCCAGCCTCAGCAGATCTATCTCCGAGACGTCTCTCCGCTTGAATTCATCGTTCTTGCCGTTGAGCCTTTTTCGGTAAATCCGAATACGCCGAATCATAGAGAATCCCATCGTAAGGCTATGTTTTGACTGTGCCAGAGACCTTTGCGCCTTCTATAAGAAGTGATAATGATTTTTAAATAATACCTCGTCGTCCTGCATACAGATTTAAAAAAAACTAACCCTTAAAAACAAAGTTTTTATTATACTCCCTTTCTCATTTGCCAGTTGAAACAGGTTTCGCGCCTACTCCACGCGTCGGGCTCGAGTCGGGCGACGCTATGAAAGGGAGTAATAAAAACCGTTAAAATTTCGAAAAATCCAAAATTATACTGTAATAATTTAAAAAATTTAAAAGAAAATTTGTTAGATCATTTTTATCGTCGCCACGAATATGCCTGCAAAGTTTCAGATCGATCCAAAGTTTTTTCGGCAGACAAGCAGACAAGCCGACAAGCAGACTCTACGAGTTAAAAGTAAGGGAGTAAAAATGAGAGTGTATAGAAAAACAATTCGCGTCAATCAACCATTTAAAAAACTAACCCATAAAAAACATGTTTTTATCATACATACACGTTTATTCTTCCACTGACTACAGAAATAAATCATTAGTTATGATTGAATCAGTGCAAGGATTATTTTAATAATATGGTTTAAGAGGCTCTTATACTTTCAATATTGGCATTAGTTTAATCACTTCCCGCTAAAAATGGCGCTAGTTTCGCTCAAACATGTATTATTTAAGCACAAAAAACGATATCGAGAAATATACAATACTATAAAACAAAATAGAAATGTGCAAACTTTAACGCCTGACCTTTTAACTGCGTAGTGCTACATACGTAACCCTTTCTACATGAACGTAAGTTTTGCAAGTTTGGCGAAATTTTTCTGTACAGTAATTATTCGATCCTTATATTAGAGATGTGACAAAGCCTACCATGCAATGGATATTGTTTCTTTCTGAAATTTCACTCAAAATTTGCTTTTTTATGCTATTTTTCTGATTTTTAAGAAAAACATTTTTTTAAGATCTCCATTACATGTAATATATTATTTATATTATATGTTATTATTTTTTCTTTAGCGTTGAAAAATTGTATGACGTGTGTGAATTTTCACTATAATTTTTATTGTTTTATAACATTTTGTCTAATATCAATGTCAAATAATTCAAATAAAAACCATTTAAAAAAATTATGCGTGTACTTATGTATGTGCGTTAGAAGTTATACTTAAAAAGTAGAATAAAGACAAAATAATAATAATAATAATATTTTCGTTGTCTGTCCGTTACTTAATGGAAAGACGACTTTAGATATTTAGAATGTGACAAGCAATCAGCGCTCAACTCATGTTGCGCGGTCACGCAAAAGTTGTTATTAATTACTATACAGTCGTACACCCATGAAAATATGGTTAAGTATAAAGAGAATATAGAAATAAAAATATTCTGAATTATCTTTTCAAAACGTAAGACTTTCATGAAAGTAATTTATATCGAATATCTAAAATTAATTCGCAATAATAAAAGTCAAATAAAATGATAATCATCCGTATTCTGAACTAAGCAACATTGCTATTTCTGTATCTTGACAGTTATTGTATTACATTGTGATGCCGTTTTTTTGACGTTTTTTGTTTGACAGGTTTGAAATTAATGAATTCAATCAATTAGAAAGATCATTATTCGTAATTGTGAATACATTAATATTTGTTTACGTTTTAGGGCTTTCTGATTGATTCATTAATTATTTCAAACATGCCAAACTTAAAACATCGAAATTAGTGTCAATATATTGTTATACATACC
>JADDOH010007034.1:0-26054 GCA_016648135.1 Agrypnia vestita
TGTGGTCGATCTATAGTTGATCAAATTTGACATTTTGTTCCGGAAATTTGAAATCGGAACATTTTTTTCTAATATTGTGAATTCGAAGCTACGTAGACATTTAATGCTAAAAATGGTAAATTATTAATTTAAATTTTTAATTATTAAAATAATAACCAAATCATCTCGAAATTAATTAAATAATGTATAGTCATCCTCTAAACGTAAATGCTGAAAGTTTCAGAGTTATAGCCAGTCGGGAAGTTGGTAAAAAATCAATTACAAGATTCCACCACAACAAACAAATAAACAAACAGCAAAAGAGAGTTAAATATATAGCATGTAAAAAACAGGGGGCTGTAAGAAAGGGAAGCCTGTGTTCAACACTGGACCCAAATCAGCTCGAGAAGAATATTGAAAAGTGGAAAAAAAAAAGATGTCTAAAAGACTAGAGCTTGAGTTTTCACGTTGATTAATGAAATGATCATCTTAAAGAACCATAATATTTGTAGATGTCTCATAGAGACGAAGCTATATCTGATAAAGTCCTAAATACCCGCGCGTCCCGTACGCGCGGGTATTTAGGACTTTCTTCCCTGTCAGGCTTCACCATGCGTACACACCCATACCAATGGCTGCCATTCGCAAATGCGCCATGTATCATTCGCGCTGCGAAATCTATGTATATTATGTCACGGGAAGGACTACAGATGTCTCTAGCATAGTACATTTGAATATATGAAAGGTTTCAGTTTTAGAACATGCGTATATACAACTTTGAAAATTTGTATATCACATTTTTTTAATACGTGTTTAACTCTCCCCAGAAAAGTAATACTTTTGTTTGGGGACAGGAGTACATAATACATAAGAGAATAAATAAATAAACAAGTATGTATTGGTCAATAATGGAACAGTGTAGAGAAATACAAACATCGTAAGATAAATATTAGTGACTCAAGTATACTAATTATTTTCAGAGTACCGTAATTTTTAAATTCCATCTATTTTTACTCCCTTTATATTAACTCGTGGCGTCTGCTTGCTTGTTTGCCGGCTTGCTGTCAAAAAAAACTTTGGATCGATTTTTGACCCTTTTCCCGTGATCCAGTCGAGCTGAAACTTGGCAAGTAGACTTGTGGCGACAATCGTAAGGTTCAATCAAATTTTCGTTAAAAAAAATTAATAATTATAGTATAATTTCGGATTTTTAGAAATTTTATTGGTTTTTTCAAATTGGAATCATTAGAAAAGTTTGATTAGCAACGGCGGCCCGATAACATCGCGAAATATTTTCTAAATTTGAATTACTCCGTCGGTATACATAAAAGGTACTTCACTACGAATGTCGAAAATCTAAATTGACTGATAAATGTTTTTAGAATTTAATCTTCAAAGCATGAAGTGTCTTATCAAAGCTCAAAACATCTGACATTTTAGAAATATATTAAATTACTGTAAGTTTAGTGTTATTTTATGTGTTTTAATTCGTCTTTAATTGTTGTTATATTTTACAAAGAAAGGGAGTATAATAAAAATTTGGTTTTTATGGGTTACTTTTTTTGTTTTAATTATGTATATTCTATTTGTTTTATGTGTTTCTTAAATTTTGTATAGTGTTCTTCATTTCTCATATTCATTGGTAAGTTATTGAAATATTTGACACCTAGATAAGTGTAATGGTGGTGTGTGGCTGTTATGTTGTATTTGGGAATGTTTAAACATCCTATTATTTGCATTCTTTGTCTATGAATATGAGTAGTATGAGTTTATGGTGTATTTATATTTAGTTGAATGAATGTTTCTTTATGTATTTGTAAAATTGAGGTGTTTTTGTATAGTCTGTCTAATGTTGGAACATTAATTTCTTTAAAAAGTATATCTGTAGGCCCTGTAGGGAAGGTTCTAGGTTTTTTTAATATTACTTTGATAATTCATTTTTGAGTTATTTTAAAAGCCTGTAAGTTACTTTTATAAGAGCCCACCCCCAACCTATTATTCCATATTGTAATACAGATTGTACAAAAGCATAACATAATGTTCTAAGTGATTCGATCGTTTAAATGTTGCGTAATCTTAAAAATATATATATTATATCATTAATATTTAAAAAATTAACTTTGTTGTTAGGCATTATAACAGAATATTAGTTAACTTAGTAAAACCCACTACCAGATTTAAGGTCTACCGGTTTCGAGACGTACCCATCTCTTCGTCAGAACCACCACTACACTACTATATTCACAACACTATACACCCCAACCATAGTATTGTTAAACTTTTACAATATGATCACATGCGTGTTAAGTGTATAGATATATATATATATATATATATATAATATACTATATTATTATTTTTAACAACGAATTTTACTTAGTTTGTCACAGGTTATAGAGCAACAGTTTTCACTATGGCAGTTAAGGCTATGCATTTTTAAAACAATATTATTTGGGATATTAGGTAGGTTAAATGTGAAAGGGATGTGTACTGTTTTTTCAGCATTTAGGGATCAGAAATTACAGTCGAACCATTTTTTTATCGTATTTAATTGACTTTTCCCATGTATCGCCAGTTATCACAATAGCAGTATCATCGGCATGAGAATGAAGTTTTCCAGAAATTTTCACCTGAAAAATCGCATCCAATCGAAGTGCTTTTTATCTTTAATTCAATTTATATGTTACTGAAAGTGAAATTGCTTCCGTTTTCGTGCAAAGTCTCGCCTCATCGATTTTTCTTCCGTGCCGTATAATTTAGCCGACTCGGGTCCAGGGCTGGAAGGGACCATTCATCCCCTCATATTTCTTCCTTAGGCTGTAATTTAAATTAAGGTTTACCCAAAATAAGCTATTTTAAGCCAGGAAAAATTTTCTTTTCAGAATTAAAAATGGCAAATTACACAAACATCGTATAAATCATATTTTTATGTAGGTTTTTTTTTAATATTATACTACACCCTTCATATACAGAGTGTAACAGAACTAGTCCGTAATACTTTACAGGTAGATTCTGCCTTGATAATCAAAAAGGTGCAAGCAACCATGATCTGATTCAATAGTTATCGAATAATGTACTATCAAAGTTTACATTTTTTTTATAATATTTCCGACTTATTTGTTACAAAAAATTCAACTATTGTAGCCGTAACTTACATCGATTACGAAAAACTCATTCGTTTCAATACAAGTTGAGAGACTTGCACTTGAATGAATTTTCCATATTCAATTTAAGTTACTGTAATGATAGTCCAACGTTTTACAAAAAATATGTCAGAAATATTGAAAAAAAAGCAAATTTTGATATTTCATAACTCCATAACTATTGGTGATGGTCATGGTTGCTTTTCATTTTCGATTCATAATCAAAACAGGAATCTACCTGTAAAGTAAAGTAGCTTGTTGGTCTCGTGGTTAGGACTGTCGCCTTGTGATCCAAAGGTCGCAGGTTCGAGTCTCACTCCAGACAAGCAAGTTAGTCCTATTTTCATAGCACAAGCGTTTAGCTTAATTTGAAAATAGTAAGAATATTGATGTGACACGAATTCCGTGTTCACATCTCTATTTAAAAAAAAAAAAAAAAGTATTGCGAACTAGCCCTGCTACCCCCTGTATTTTGGCTCAGTATTCAATTGAAATAAAGTATTGAATCTCTCTCTCTTAATGTTCGTTAAGCGAGATGAATCTCATCTCGCTTAACGAACGTTATCGTACGCCTACCTACAGGGAAGATACATTTTTTCTTCTTGATAAGCCAGGCCTGATCTTCTCTTTAAAGTATATGTTAGAGTTCCATTGTCAACGTATTCAAATTATATATTGTTTCGATAATACGAGAACAAATTAGAACATACACTCTTCACTGCCGAGACTACATAGACTGGACCATTGTACCTACTCATTAGTACAGTGAGTTTTAAGATGTATTCCACGACAGCTTGACTACTTTCGAAACGATAATCCAGTCAATTCTGAGACAGTGATAGTTTTTTTTTATTAAAATCTGCCAATGATTTGCTCGTAAACTTGCCGACTTTATCATAGAGGTATATTAATTAACCTACAAAATACTAATTGATTAAAATAATAACATATATAATTCTAAATGTGGAGACCTGTAATTGGCCATCTAATATCAATGTTTTCTATGCTTCTTTTTTTTGTGCTGTTGGTCTTCCATGAACATTAAATAAATAAATAAATAGATACTGAGTGCGTTGCTTATTGCAATTATAAATATAGGCATATATATTAACCTACAAAGTACTTACTTACTAATTGATTAAAATAATAACATATATAAAATACTGAGTGCATTGCTTTTTGCAATTAAAACTTCAAAATATAGGCATATATATTAGGTCCTTACATACGAAATTGGCGTTTAGTATGGGAGGAACATAAAGCCGATTTTTTTTTATTATAATATATTTATTTAATCAAAGTATGTACCATTGCTATCTATGCACTTTTGCCATCTCATAGGTAGTTCATCGATCCCTTTACTAAAAAAAACATTCGGACGGGAATCAATAAAATCTTTGAAGGCGGTTTGGACTGCCCCATCGGAGTTGAATTTTTTCCTTTGCAAGAAGTTATCCAAATTTCGAAAAAAATGGTAATCTGTTGGGGCAAGGTCCGGAGAGTACGGTGGATGTCTTAGACATTCCAATTGAAGCTCCTCTAATTTGGTAGCCGTCTGTTGTGCATTGTGTGGTCTAGCGTTATCATGAAGCAGCAGTGGCCTAGAGCGATTAACCAGCCTCGGTTGTTTAGCAGCTAGCTTTTCCATTATGGTTTGCAGTTGCTGACAAAAGACATCTGCCGTAATCGTCTGGCCAGATTTAAGAAAGCTGTAGTGAACGACACCAGCACTAGTCCACCAAACGCTCACAAGTAACTTTTTTGGAGTCAATTTTCGCTTGGGGCATGGTTTGGCTGATTCGGCAGGGTTCAGCCATTGCGATGAGCGCTTCCGATTATCGTACAGGATCCACTTTTCATCACAGTTAATGATTCGATTTAAAATCCCTTCATTATTGTGCCGGTTGAGTAATGCAACGCAGCAGTCAACGCGCGTTTGTTGATTTGCTTCACTCAATTCGTGAGGTACCCACCTTTCAAGCTTTTTCACCTTACCAATTTGCTTCAAGTGGATTAAAACAGTTTTATCACTAACACCGCAGCCTGCAGCTAACTCGGATGTGGTTTGCGATGGATCCGCTTCCACAATAGCCTTCAATTCATCATTATCAACTTTGGTCTCCGGCCGTCCACGGGGCTTGTTCTGCAGGTCGAAATTTCCAGAACGAAAACGTTGGAACCAAAAACGCACTGTGTTTTCTTTTGCGGCACCGTCGCCATACACATCATTAATCCTTCGAGCCGTTTCTGCAGCACTGGTGCCACGGTGGAACTCGTACTCGTAAATAACGCGATATTTCAAGTTTTTCATTTTGTAAACTGAGTGACGCAAAGAAAAAAACAATTGAGGAAAAAACAAATGAATTATAATTTTCAAAACACAAATACATGAGTAAATAGCTGTATAAATTTGGATTTGGAATTCCTAACCAAAGAGAAGATATTTGAGATCAAATTTGCCAGTACGGCAAAACGCCAATTTCATATGTAAGGACCTAATATTAATATACAAAATACTAATTAACATACATGTGTGAGATATTAAAAATACTGAGCACATTGCTTATTATTGCATTTAAAACTTTATAATAAGGGCATATAAATTAACCCACAAAACGCTGATTGATTAAAATAATAACATATGTGAGATATTTAAAAAACGGAGCATGTTGCTTATTGCATTTAAAACTTAAAAATAAAGGCATAATAATTAATCCACAGAATGCCAATTGATTATCCTACTCAAATGTGTGAGATTTTTTATATGCCGGACGGTAAAAACACGTTGCATAACATACGGAAAACGTTTTCCCGTAGCTAGCGCGAATGTAAACATAATACCGTTGTGTCACGAGCTGTCAATGTGACATGTGCTGTCATTATCAGCTGTTTGCTCTGGCGAGCGCCATATTGATTTTGGTTTAGCGCCAATTTCGCCTCAGCATTGTTATCCGCGAAACAATATCGCAATATGACGGCAGATAATCGGATTCTGCGTATGTTCGCATTGCGTAATCATCAAAGCTTAAAATATTGACTGTATATGACATATTCAGGCGTTATGGAAAATGCTAAAAAAACATACAATGAGTAAAAAAATGTAGATTTTCAGGAGAGACAAAACAAAATTTGGGATTTTTTTTTGTTTAGGAAATATCTCTTAAAGACTCCCTTATATCGGACTACCAGTGGCATGCAGCGCATACAAGCAAAAAAGCTGTGCATTAGTAAAGATTCTGGGAAACGAATGTTAATTAAATAATCCTTATCTTAAGAAAAAGTCGATATAAAATTCTAGCCGTAATTCGTCTTACGACTAGAAGTTTTATTTCCGACGTTTCTGTTTAACGTGACGTGTCTGTTTTTTTCGATTTAAAATTCTAGCCGTAATTCATCCTATGGCTAGAAGTTTTATTTCCGACATATCTGTATTAAACTTCATGTCAATTCATAATTTATCTCACTTGTTTGCGTCCAACAAATTTGTTCCATAGATCCAGTCAACTCGAGAAAAAACTCGTCGTGAACCATGTATTTTGACTCATCTCTATGTCTGCGAGTTTTTTTGTAAAAGACAAGTAAATTTTTCACGGAATAGCGTGTTTCTTCGAAAGGTCCTATGCCAGGTGAGAACTGCGTACATTTTTTACAAATTCCACTCAAATTTTTTTGTGTGAATTCTATTTCTCTTTTCTATGGTGAATACCACCTGTCAAATCATAATGATTATTTACGACGAAATTGCCATTGATGATATCATAAAATATTTGATTTATTTTTGTGAAAAGAAACGTATATCTGAAATTTATTGAATGAAATGAAACGTATATGAAACAGTTATTTTTGTGGATTGAAGCTATTCAAAATAGTTCATTATACACAGTAAAAAAAATACAAAATAGGTGTATACCCTTGAAGGTATATGCGCATATATATATTTTTTTATACTGGTATATAGTCGGTCACAGCATGACCTAAGTTTATACCCACTGTACGCCACTGCGGACTACATAGTCTGCCTTACGGAACCCGTCCCCTTGGAAGACATCCCAGAAGACGGAAGGACAGCTGGGAAGCCAGCTCACAGAGGGCGCCAACCTTTTGAGAGCAGACCACATAGGTCCATCAAAAGGAAGAAGAAGAAGATAATGTAGTATTATAAAATCAATTTTCCTAGGTGCCTACTTCAAATATGTTTTTTTAGAATCAGTTGTACTACGGAAAATGTCATAATTTCGACTGGTTTTTTATTTTCATTTAAAACCTCCCTCGTCGAATTTTCTCACTTCCTGTTAAGGCCGGCAAGTACCGACGCGGATGCAGCACGTACCGGAAGTTGCTGTCTGATCGGCTGCTTCCTGTCTGGCCATGTTCAGCCCTCGCCCAATTAGTTTTTTTCCTGTTTCATCTATTTTCCGAAGTGCCCTATGTCAAAAATTTAATTTACGGGAGAGCGAAAACAAAAAAGAATCATTTTTAGGGTTCAATAATGTAACCATTATCTGTTCAAAAAGAGCAAAATAATTTTGTGGTGACATTATTAATATAACTATTAAAAATATACTTTGTTTGTCGTAGTACATTAATTTATTTAACGACAATTACTGAATTATTCGTATTTTAAGAATTTATTTAATATGTAATATTTATTATACTACGTCTGTCTCGCTAGAAAAGTATTAATTGAGACAGGAAAAATTCACAGTAAAAGAACACACTTTGTTACAAGCAATTATATAATACTAATTAACATATTTATGTATATATAAGTCTTTCATACGAAGCTATTTATATGGGAAACGTACATGGAAATCTTTATAGGGTGGCCCAGGGCCTATGACCTTTATGAGATGACTTAAGGGATCACTTTACACGATGCAATGTTCACCAATTCCACCGGAAGAACATCCACACATTGTCAAATTTTTGAAATTCTAAATCAATTTCTTTTATATATTGAAATTGACTATGATAAAGATATTTATGATCCTTCTCATGATATAGTATACGTAGATTACGCAGCTAGTGACGATACCTCTATATTTTTGAAGTGGAATATTAAGCAATATTATTTATAATGCATAAATGATATTCTTCCGAATTATTTAATATATACACTAGAATACGACTGAAATTATTATTTTCAATTTTTGAACTCGTTTTATAGACCAGTATATATTTTTAATAATATTTTTATATGTCTATTCTGAGAACACAGTTAGGTTTTGTATTTTGTCTGTACAGGGATATTTATTAATTAATATAAATACAGAAAATAAACTATTGGCTTTTACAGCGTTAATTTTTTACAATATATACGAGTGAGTACCACAGCCTGCAGTAGAGCATTAATAAAATAAAAACTAACCCATAAAAACCAAGCTTTTATTATATCCCTTTCTCATTGAATCAGGTTTCGTGCCTACTGCACGCGTCGGGGTCATTACCCAGTTGTATGAAAAAACATTAAAATTTCGAAAAATCCAAAATTATACCATAACTATTAAAAAAATTTAACGAAAATTTGTTAGATCATTTTTATCGTCGCCACGAGTCTGCCTGCATGGTTTCAGTTCGATTGGATCACGGAAAAAGGGTTAAAAATCGATCCAAAGTTTTTCCGGCAGACAACAAACCGCAGACGCTATGAGTTAAAGAAAGGGAGTAAAAAAATAACCCATAAAAAGCAAGTTTTTATAATACTCCCTTTCTTTGTAAAATATAACAACAATTAAAGACGAATTAAAACATATAACATAACACTAAACTTACAGTAATTTAATATATTTCTAAAATGTCAGATGTTTTGAGCTTTGATAAGACATTTCTATCTTTGAAGATTAAATTCTAAAAACATTTGTCAGTCAATTGAGATTTTCGACATTCGTAGTGAAGTACCTATTATGCATACCGACGGAGTAATTCAAATTTAGAAAATATTCCGCGCCGTTATCGGGCCACCGCGCGCCGTAATCAAACTTTTCTAATGATTCCAATTTGAAAAAACAAATAAAATTTCTAAAAATCCGAAATTATACTATAATTATTAATTTTTTTTAACGAAAATTTGATAGATCTTCTTGATCTTCGCCACGAGTCTACTTGCCAAGTTTCAGCTCGATTCGATCACGGGAAAAGGGTCAAAAATCGATCCAAAGTTTTTGTTGACGGCAGGCAAGCCACGAGTTAATATAAAGGGAGTAAAAAGGGAACATGGCTTACAGTTCCCTAGTATGACGATCTATTCATAATTATAAAAAAAATGAAATAACAAAAATCTTGATGTGCAACACTATTTTTATCGTGATAGGTAAGTATTAAACAAATCAGAAACATTGCTCGCTGAAATAAAACAAGGTTTTAAATCCGACGTTATGTTCTCACCCGAGGGACGGACTATCGATAGACGCTCTTGAACTCAAATTAAAATAAATGTACCAGAATGGCGAAGTAGATGGAGTTTGTCCCTTTAAACTTGCCGTCTGAGAACTTAACACCCTGGTTTATGGTTTGTTCAAGTTCTCGGGACTGCTAGTGTCTCCCAATTAACAGGATCCCCCTTTCATTACAATTGGATATAACTTATTTAAATGGATAACCAAGATTCATTGTATTATATCTTCATATTTACCAGTATTGGGCTATTATAACAATTTTAGGCTTGTGTGGTAAGTGAACTCTTAAAGTAATTAAGATGAGTTGGGGTATGTGCAGCGTAGAAAATGAATACATGAAATTCAAAGTGACCGCAGGAATTTTTCTAATTAAAGTCACGGTATACGCACTTACCTCATCTTCGAGGTAAGTGCATCTATCTTGATTATTTTTATAAACTTTAAAGATAATTTAAAAAATTATATTCATTTCAAGAACCGAAATAAAAGCACAAAATGGTTACCTTAATACAGAATATATATTTAAAAAAAAACATGTAATATCAAATAAAATAGTGCCGGATGGGATAAGTGCATTTACTAACTGTCGGCTACTATCGTACGGCTGGGCTGGCTCAAGCGATCACTTTACACAATGTAACGTTCACCATTTCCACCCATGATAGACTACAACATCTATCGAATTTTCGGAAGTTTTATATATATATATATGTTTAAGTTACACAACTTGTTTCGTATACGAATTGTATTTTTATTACCGCTACCTGCAGTCCAAAGCTTTTTCATTCCCATAATCCAATCTATAATCTAATAATCCATAATCCAATCCAACAATTTGATAAATGTGGTAGTCTATCATGGGTGGAAATGGTGATCGTTACATTGTGTAAAGAGATCACTAACTTGAGCCAGTCTTACGATAGGTCGTAAATCCTATGAACACCGAAATAGACTTTCATACCTACTTTCAAATATAAAAATATAGCTTCTTCTCTACGAGACATCTATAATATCTTAATTTATTTTTAAATGTATATGATTTTGTAATGTTCGTAGCTCAAAAGCTCCAATTCTAGTAACTAATATTAAGTCGGCGTCCACATCTTGATTTGATGACTTGGTTTAGTAACAAAGTGTTGTGTATATTGAATGTAGTTAAATAATAATAAATCGCATGACCGACTGCCATCTCTGCACACAAATCACAAGTATTGCGCCCTGGTGCGGGGCTTGGCAGCCGCTTTTGGACTGTTGCCAGGAGCTTCGACTTGACGAGCCTACCGGACGCGAACAAATAAGAGCATTTTCATCTCGCTGATGGACCAACGCTGGTAGGCAATTCGTTATCACCGAGCATCTGCAAAGGAGTGAAGAAACACTCGAATGTGGACCTGCTAACGTCAAAAAAGTATAAAAAAATAATTTGCAACTCTATTTCAAAAGCGCTATTTTTATCGTTCTTTGGGAGCCTCCGATAAAACATGAACCATGCAAAAAACTCTGAAACAGTATATCGTTCACTTACAAAATAAACAAGGTGATTTTACATTAAATTATATCAAAATCATTTCAAAAATTATCTAAATTAAATGATGTAATTCAGAAAAAACAAAAAAAACATAAAAAACAAGAAATACAGAAAAAAGTTTTTTCAATAATTTCAAATTGTTTCAGATCACAAAAACACCCTTCTTTATAAATTACTAGCTGCGTCCGCAGCTTTGCCCGCGTGGAAATCAATTTGAGAGTATAAGAGTATCAGTGAAAAATAAATATAATCTAAACTACTCGTCCAAACAATGTTGTGTTAAAGGCAATTTTTTTCCTACATACAATTTCTATGAAGATAAGCAAATTTATTATGATAACACTTTAATATTACCTACTTAAATTACCCCCGACAGATTAAAATTAATTATAAATATGTATTTTATTCATATTTTATCAATTCGTGAATTAACCTAAACATATAGACATTTATGTCATTGCAGACTTTTATAGGCATTTTTAATGTCTACAAATTTTCTATAGAAAGCATTCACATATCTCTTGCTGTTAATGCAGCGTTCGTAAGAAACGCATTCCTCGGTCATTTTTTCCTCGACTTACGTTGCAAAATTGGTCTCTACGAAAAGCCCTTTTATTTTAACGAGATAATTTATAGGGAATGTCTACCCTAAAGGTCCGTTCTAAATATTGGTGAAAAAATTTTTGAAATCGGATTAGTAGTTTCGGAGATTACCTCATACATACAAACTTACAAACTTTACCTCTTTATACAGGTGTACCAGAGCTAGCGGCAGAAACTTGACCGGTAGATTCATGCCTATTTAAAATAGTGAAATGATATGAACCGGTTATCAAACTTATTCGGTTTTATGGAATGTGTTCTTGTGCACTTTATGGAAGTGACCGGCCTATCATGATTGTTCCGCCTGAACAACGTGGCCGACATTTGAAAGTACACAAATTTTAAATGTGCTATTAACCCTTACGATGACCTGCAGTAACAAAGCTAGGTACGCAGGGTTATGTGGAAAAAATTAAAAACCTCGCATGGCTAAATTCCTGCTTTAATTATGAATCGAAAATTTTCAAGAACCATGGCCAAATATCAATAGTTATAGAGATATGCTGTATCAAAGATTGCATTTTTTTTTCAATATTTCTGACTTATTTTTTGAAAAAAGTTGAACTATCATTACAGTAACTTATATCGATTATGAAAAATTCATTTGTTTCAATCCAACTTAAATAAAATGATAAAAAACTTGTGAAAAAAACTTTTTTCAATTTTCTGTTATTGATTTGCGAACTGGTTCGTCAGTTCATTTTGTCACAGAGTGTAATTATTTGGCCACAGCCCCGCGGGCTGCCACGTGACGTCATTTGTCACCGCCATGTGAGCGGCATAATTAATCATCTCTGGAAAATTGTTGTGAAACAGATAACCGATGATATCGCCGAATATTATTTACAACTTCAATCGCCGTGTTGTAGTGTTGGTATCTTAACCGGTTCCACAATAACCGTTATTTGAGATGAGTAATTAACTGTATCATTGATTGATTACTGATTTTTCGCAATTCTTAGATTTATATCTTAATTACCAATCATCAATACAATCAGATGCAAATCTTAAGTAACTGTATCATGAATAACCGGTTAAAATAACGGTTTGACCATCACAATCATGTTGTGTATATCATGTACTGCTGCCACTGCTTGAGACATGATTTTATGATGATTGTATTTTTATTTAAGTTGATATATACTATGTAAATAATCCGCCGTTTTTAAAGAATTATACTGTAAATCTAAATCTATATCTCTATACTTATAAAACTCAATGTCCATACAAATCTACACCGTTTGTCCGATTCGACTCAAATTTTTCATACTTATGCATAAGGACCCGGCGGTTAACATAGGCGATATTCCTTCCTTCCTTTTTAATCTTTCCCCTCCCCTGATATATTTTCAATGCAAATCTGTACTGTTCGACCGATCGGACTCAAAATTTGGAAACTTATTATTTAGGACCAGTCGGGTAACTGGGTGCCATTTCCCTTCCCCTTTTACCCCTTCCCCAACCCCTGAACAAATCTTAACATTCTCAATGCATTTTCACTGTCTCAATGTAACCGTGAAAGGTTACGAAGTACATTAATATGAACTTCTTATACCAGTATAGTTTAATTTTTATATTTCCATAAAGCAGTGCAACTGTCGTTTTATTTATTATTGGGTAATATACCTATCGTTCTGTAAGAGCGTCGCTCCTAAGTAAGCGTAAGCTCCTTTTTGGACTCTCTTGGTCTCTCTCGTTATCATGGGCTGAGAAATGTCTTAAAAGAATCCCACGGGAGCAAAATCCGTATCTCAGAAATTATCTCGTGTCTGTGAAATTTCTTAAAAGTCTTCTCCGTAGACGCTAGCCATTATAAACCACGGGTAAAAGGCTAGACTGTAATAGGAGTATAGTAGGTCACATTTCCACATTTTTATGGTCAATTTTAATCCATTAGTAAAATTAATGTTAGCAAAAGCTAGGAAAGTTTATTAGAGAGACCGCACCTCTGGCAACCATTTTCCTAGAAAACGATAAAAATCAACTTTCTTTCTTCACGGTTTTCACCGAAGTGATTATTTATATCAACGATAATGCATGAAATATAGCCCTCACAGGGCGATAGTATAGTGAAGGATAATGCCAACCATCGATTTTTTTTAGTTTTATTTCTTTTGGCCCATTTAGGATAATTTATTTTAACGGAAAGGAATGTAAGAGTGTAGCGAGAATGCGAGACCACGAAGTGCGCGCGCATTCATTAAACTTTCAAAAATTTATTCACTTGAAATTAGTGTTCCAGGACCTAATATAAATAATGTATTATCGACCATTATGAATCGATTACCAATCATGATAATGCTCAATTTAAAAGCTGACGAATGATTGGTTATTGAATTGAAAATAGTACTGTTTATTGAATTACGATTTTAGCTGTATCGAAATGCTAAAAAAGAGGCTTCTCGTACATATTTCTGCATTTCGTGTTATTATCGACGTTTTTTAAAACATTCACTGTGTAAAAAAATCCCATGTAATACAAAGGTGCGGCAAATTCGCGAATTTTTGAACTTAGTCACTTTGTTAAGAATCAAAAACTATTATCAATTTTGTCATATATCATATACTTACTACTTTTTTAAATAGAGATGAAAACACGGAATACGTGTCGCATTAATATTCTTACTATTCTCACAATAAGCTAAACGCTTGTGCTATGAAAATAGGACTAATTTGCAAGTGCCCTGGAAAGGCGCCTGAACCTTTACTACTACTACCAGATCACTAGGCGAGCGTCATGACCATTACACCAACAAACTACTTTATCCCTTCATCTTCTCAAAATACTACAGACGGCATAACTCGAGTACTCAACACTCAACAACCTCTTTGCTCAACACAATCGCAGACGTGTAAAAACGACGTGGACACGGCTGCCGTGTCCGACGTGTGGCTGTGATGTTTCTATGGACACGGGAGCCGTATTTGACGGACAGGACGTGTTAAGAAAGTATTTATTTGTCACCATGCCAAAAACGAATAAAAGTGATATTCGAGAAATTATTTATTGCAAAACTGACTTTATTCTCATATATCCGTTGTCGAAACAAAAAACACATTCATTCATTTGACATTCAATGCGGCTAACAAAGTTGTATAATTTCGAACCGAATGTGGAACCGTTTTAGGCCGAAAATCGATAAAACATGAAAGTTAGTAGACACTCGCACGTTTTAGAAAATGCACACGTTTTTGAAAAGGAAAAAATCCTCAATAACGAATTATATTGAATTCTTGTCAGCTCTCAGATTCTGTTTACTTGCGAGTTCACGAATGTTTCTATCGTTTTTAAGAAAGTTTTTGTTTGTCCCAATTATTTTAAATATTCCAGGCTACATTTCTGTAAGAATGAGTTTTAATTCTTTTCACGGAACTCAATAAAATAATCGGCAATGATCAGTATACATTTTTACAACACAATATTTTGAGCTTCATTAATAAGTACTTTTTTATTGTTTTTTTAGTTTTAAAGTCTTTTTTTAGTTTTTAAATATAACTTCTACCGCGCGTACTTACATGAGTAGGTACCTACACGCCCCATTTTTTTGTTAATTTAAATTATATTGTAGGTACCTACATAACCCGTTAATTACATATCATATATTAACGTAACAGAATGAGAATTTTAACACTAACATAGCAAACTTAATTCTTGTGTTAAAAAATGGGGGGCATTGTCATACATTGTTATGTAATTAAATTAAAATTTAATTTATGTTAATATTATAAGTAAAAATGAATGTCTTCTTCAAAAAGAGCAAAATGATTTTGTGGTGACATTATTAATGTAATTAATAAAAAAATACTTTGTTTTCACTACTTATGTATTGAAAATATCAACATTTTTCAGGGCCAATTGCCCCTTCGTCAGTAAACAATGTATTCTAATAAATTAAAAATCAAAGTATAGACAATTAGAATATTAAAAATAATATATGGGAAATGAATAAATAATTAAGTACCTAACTATTTATGAAAAGGACCTGGTTATTTATAATACTCAATTTACTATTAACACTTTCTTATTTCCAAAATTTCTAATTTATCAAACTGTAATTTTGTTTAATTTGTATGTAAAATTTGTAAACCCTTATTAATACCAAAAGAATGATCCATAACCAAAAGATGATTGTACAGAATTAGAGTATAAATTTGTAGGCTATGTTTCCTATAAAACCTCAAATTCAGTACATTATAAGTTAGAAATCCTCGATGAATGCATTCAAATTTTTTTGGATGTTGCTGCTTTTTGATTTTATACCCCACATATATGCTACTTACTAGACTCTATAAGCCACATTTGCTTTTGCCATTAATACTGCATCATCGGCATATAGTTAACAGCATATAATTTTTATTCCTATATTCATATATTCCAGTTATTTTGCACAATTATCCATACACAAGTTGAATAGCCACGGAGAAATTATGCACCTTTTGCAAAATCAAACCATTGTGAGAATAATCCATTGTTTCTTACACACGCAGTTCTTTCATCGTATAGGGATGCAATTCATGTACATAGGTATTCGCTGTTCATCCTGTAACTAGAGAGAACCATCCATAACCTTCCTCTTGTAAATCAATCATAAGCCTTTTGCAGATATTCAAAGGCACAGAAAAAATGACAATATATTGAAAATTCAAAAAAATACAAGACGTTCATAAAAATAATGTTTGAAAATAAAAAAGAAATTAATGGTGCAGACATTGTAATAATAATTATTCTATTCCAGCAGCTGCAGATTCCAAAGATGGCGACGAAGAAGAGGCCAATGGTGGCAGCGCCATCGCGGCTGAGTCCCGGACTGCTGGCGGCGATGGGCCGGCCGCGGCGGCCAAGCCGCGCCCGCTGCCCACCCCTCCTCACGCGCTCGGCCACGCAGCAGCTACTGCGTAAGTACTTCAACTACAGCCCACAATGTTTTCACCGCAATTGTTCAGACATGGATGTTCACAGCAACAATTGATATTCCATATTATTTGTCGAATATGTTATAAAAACTTATTTTTGACAAACGTGTGTACCTAAAATATAATTTATACTTCTACATATTTTTAAAATTTAATTTTGAATACCAACACAACAGTCCATGAGGCCATTACCGTAGTGAAACAAATTAAAAAACACCCATGCTTAAGAACATCACATAGATGTATTGTGACTAGGGAATGCAATTCTGAGCCGGGATTGCCCTTTTGGGATCCTCGAGATTAGAGTTTCCTAACCCGCGGAATCGCTAGGGATTGGGATTCCGAATACTTTTGTGTTTTTTTGTATGTTTATAGAGCTGAATAGCAATTAACGACAACGCCTTGTATTTTTATATCAGCAATTTTAATAAAATATTCACTATTAATCATCGCATTAAAGTTTTTGTAGGCGTTTTTCCAGGCATCAATCAGCCATTGTAGTAGAGTTAGTAGTAGTTTTTATTATTATGTTAGGTTGATAAAGCAAATATTATACAAAGCTATTTTTATTATTTAGTATTAAGTACTAAAAGCTCTATAGACATACACAATTAAACATACAAAACATTAAAAAATTAAATCGTCCACTTAATCTATGTCTGATTTTGAAAATGGCTTCGTAGGAAGCTGAGCATGTCGATTGTTTTATCTGGGCGGCATCTTATTTCAAATGCTTGATACCCAGCAGCTGAAAATGTCCTTTTGGACTCAACGCTGCTGGGGACCACTGAAAGTAAACAATATCGTAGGCGAATTCTAAATATAGGCCTCTATTTCCCCTACATTCGTACAGATTCATCTCTTTTCTCATGAAAGTTTCCAATCTGTTGGTATCGGAGAGCATGCAAGAGGATTAGATTTATATACTTTTAAAGCTTCTTTTAATCCTGATAATCTCGTCCGATTTTTCGGTTCAGAATTGATCTCGTAAAATGACTCGAAATCTTGTGGGATCCCGATCTCGCAGGATCCGGATTGCATTCCCTAATTGTGACCTAACCAGAATCGTTACGCCGTGCATACGAAGCATATTGTTTCATTGTGTTGGTGTTTATACCTGTAAACACCACAACAAAACAATGTGCGTCGTACGCATAGCTTCACAAACAAATTCGATTGTCTTTCTTAAATAGACAGAGGTCCACCTTAATTTATTTCTACATATAATCACCTCTTACAATTTAGCGTTAATCATATTTGTGTGAGCGCTTTAAAATCTTAGAGTTGTAGTCGTCCACCAGGTCCAGGACCAGACTCTATATAACTCTTTAAGATTAGAAAAATTTCTAGGATCAATTGTCCAGACTATAGGGTGGATGATAGAAAACCTCCCAAAACTGTCCTACAATGCTTAGGTTGGGGCAGCAGAATATGTCTAGATTATCAAGACATATCTTCTTGATATTTTTAGTTACTAAGGCAAATTCTTTGAAGCCAAGGCTGCTTGTGGATAGCCTTGTATTATCATTGGAATAAACATTAATTAAGACAGATGAGGGTGTGCCTTGTGTCTCAAACAATCACATTCTCTGGCACTTTGTCTTCAATTGATATTAAAGTAAATATTAAAATACAAAAGTCTCTTAAAGTTACCAGGTAAATTCAAAAGGCATTAATTGTTCAAAAAAAAAACAAAGCAATGTTGACACTTACAATAACAGCACGGATCTACTTTCAAGTCCAATCATATTTGACTGTCTACAAAATGTAAAAGAACTTATTTGCCCTCGCGGGGAAGTTGAACAGTTTCAACCGTACAGATTTAAACACTTGTAGGGCTACGAAGGTAAAATTGTTGAACTTTAACAAGCTTACGGATTCCTCACAACTTCTACTTTCCGTGCAACTTTCAATTACTTTAGCTTTGCGCAGTTCAAATAAAAAGCAGTGAATTTTTCCCGGCCTTTCAGTATGCATTTAACCACGTGCAATATCATTTTGATTAAAATAGTTTCATATTTGTGTGCAACGTTGTGTAATTAGTATTATGTTCAAATTGAAATCTTTTAAGGTACATATACATTTTTTTTTAATGTATTATACATATTTGTTTTACACATTTTCCACAGTACCTTTGTTCCTTGTTCACATGACATAACATAACACAATACATCATGATGCAATACATATTCCTTGTTCACATTTCTATTTTTAAAAAATATACGCAATTATTTTTGATGATTTGCAAGCTTTTGCTAATCACAAGATCATGGTCTTTACGAAAATTGATATTCTATGATTATTTATTCTTCATTAGAATGATATACAATAGATCTCTTCTCCAGTTATATCCTTGTTGAGTTATCTCTACCCCTTTCTCAAGAATTTGAATTTCGGAGAGCTTCTAAAAGGATGGCCAGTTGATTTCATTAATTAATTGATTTGAAGATCCTTTTATTTCTCTCTGGTAGTAAAAAGTGATGGTTAATGTTAATTATCCATTAACCAAATGGTAACTATCCATTTACCACCAGTTTTTTCAGGTTAACACAATGACTTGTGTTAACCTGAAAAAAAATTTGAAGATCATGGAAAATCTATTTTGCTCCAAAATTCTAACATCACATGTGATATTTAAAAAAGTTAATTTTTTGTCTGATTTCATTATTGTTCTATCAGTTCCCTGTTCCATACATTCATTTTGCTATCTAGCTCCGTCAGAGAGCGACAAATTACTATCATTGCGTATCAAGCACATTTTATCACTGCGGTTGTCCTTCTATCCGTATCTCTTTCAGTCTTTTGATCCCAAGAAGACACACTTGAATTATAAATAATCTTTTGCTCGTATTAAATCTTAATTATTTACCATAGTACAGTAGATTCTTGCCAATCTGATCATTATTATGTACATATGGATGCCGGGTTTGTGAGTGTGCCGAATTACTGAGAGCGGATAAAATTTCAGTTTAATTTTTTTTTACGGGTTTGTAATGTTAACGGCTCTTTTTGAGAATAATTATCATTGACATACTCGAGTGTCCAGATTTCAAAATAAAACGGAAATGACTCTCAAGTAGATATTAAACAAGAAATTAAATATATTTTGACATACAAGTAACATTATCTAAGGACAAAACACAAACCAAAAACAAGAGAAAATATTATGCAATAATAATTTAGTTTTATTCATGGGAGTTCCTACATTCAGTTTTCATTACGCTTCTATTATCTATGATTTGTGTCAACATTTGATGTTGTCTGTAAATAAAATTCTCATCATCTTTGTCCTTAGATAAAGCCTTTGTATGTCAAAGTATTTGATGAAATTACGGAAACTTTAAAGGGTAATAACTACTTACTTGAGAGTCAATTCTGTTTTATTTTAAAATCAGGACATTTGACTATATCGAGGATAATTATTCTCGAAAATATCCGTTATACTGCCCACCATCTACAATTTAGCCTTTTGAAACAAATCACAGATTTTGGTCAACAATAGAAAAATTAAGATGCTCGTCTATGGCAAAAAGTTCCAGCATCGTACATTAATAATGTATACTAAATATCATCGGCATTTTACTCTACAATAGGGGTTAGTTTTTCTTTATATAGAGAATAGTGTATGCAAATATGATAAAGATAATTGTAAATTCACATTCTAAAATTAATCATAAGCTCTAATGTAAATGAATTATATTGATCGGCCATATAATAATAAACCTATCTGATTTCAGGGAGATATCAGCGAGCCAGCAGGACTTTTTCAAAATGCTGGATGAAAAAATTGAAAAGGTAATGGATGCTTTTATTTAGTTTAATTTTTCATTTTTTACACATAATGCTTTTGAAATGCGTGAAATATTATAGAAACAAAACTGCCACACTCAATTGACTAAATTGAGATAAGGGGAATAATCCAAGAATGTGGTCCCGTTCTTCATACAATGAAAATAAGTATTTCACTATATAATTTAATGTTCTCTTAATTTAATATAACTAAAATAATCGAAATCTAAATTAAACAAACCAAACCTAATAACCTAATCTAACCAAACCTAATAATCTAACCTCATATATTGCCTATGAAATGTCAAAATATGCAGTGCATTTTTCGAAACTTTAAAGTGTAATATCTTATTTAATACTTACTTTTTAAACGTAAATTATCTTTCATTTTGTTATTAGCACATTCAATAATATAGTGAAATAATCATTTTCGTTGTATATGCAATGGGACCATTATCTTGGATTTAGCCAGATAAGGTGAGTCCGGGTACTTGCGGCATATATTTCTTCCTAATACTTATTAGAAAATAATGAGAAAGGATGGAGGGGTATGGAAGAGACCTATATGCAACAGTGGAGAGAGGAAGAAGAAAAATAAGATATTTCTTCAAATTATGTACCATGAAAGATTTAAATTTATTCATCAAGCATTCTAATGAGTTTGAAACGCAGACAGTTATCCAAATGATTATTTTTCACATAAATAAAATAATAATTACTATTTTAAATTTCACTTCTCCCATTGGGAAAAATATTGATTATGTTTTTAAATTTGAAATATTTCATAAAAATTATTAATTTAAGAACAATAAAGTATATGTTGTATTAGACATTTATGTTGCTTCTTAATTGAAATTCTGCACTGACAGAAAATACAAAATTTTAACACTTTTTATAACACAGCGACTTCAAAAGCAACTTTATATTTTTGACTGCCAAAATTCATAGAAAATTATCTTTACATTGCGTAATGATAACGTTTTCAATCTTAAAAGTTTTTGTCATCTTGTCTATGGATGTAAGTAATGGTATATTGTTTCAACTTTGTTTTATCTGTTTAGAGATATTGAGTGTAGATGCATTTACCCCAATGCCGCACTTTAACTGATTTTAAAGCCAATGTAGAGATCTTAAAATTGATAACGATGCATCATGTATAAACATGTTTTTTAAGAGCAGTCATTAGTCTGCCACTATTGCGAGATTACCTATTTCACACTTTCCACTCTTTATTTTTGTTGATCAGTTAGTGACAGTTTTGCTTCCTATCTCTTCATATATTGTATTGATTGTAGAATTGCGCTGAAAAATAATTTGTTTTGAATTAATGTTTTATCACATTGTGTTTTCAGGGTCGAGACTACGATTCATCTAGTGAAACCGAGATTCAAATGGAGCAAGCAAGAATCACATCTCTTCTCGTTCACTGGGAATCTGCTTCACAATCTTCCTCTCAGTGCAATCATTCCTCACCGCCAACTCCATCTCGCAGAAGGCAGAACAGTCAAGAGAGGCAAATCAAGCAATCTGCCTTGGATAAACCAAGAAGTCCCGATGTCAGACGATATATCAAGGGACAAGTAATTAGACCAGGCCAACCAACATCTCCAGCATCGCCACCATCCAGAAGATGCCACGGACATCAACTCACGAGCCAATCCAGCCTAGACTCAGACAAAGATCAAAAGATACAATATGATAATAGAACTGGCTCCCCAATCAAAAGATCTCCAATTGCAGCTCCCAATTGGAAAACTAGTCAAAAAATTCCACAGTTTACAATTAAAGCTGGACAAAAAGTAGATCCATGTGACGATCAAAGGTGTTACAGTCCCAATTTGCTGACGCAAAGGGAGATTCACCAGTCTTACGGGGTATCTCAAGAATATATAGAAACAACTAGGGAAACTTCGCAGATAACCTACAACCCTACATTCCAATCTCACAGTCCCTCTCATATTCCTAGTAAGGCAGCGAGTGGACAGAATCTGCCTCCACAACCGTACATTGCTCAGATTATCACATATCCAATGTCGCAACAGGCCGTGGCGTATCAGAACGCAGCGCAAAAGTACATATCCCAGTCTCCTACATATCAGCAACAGCCGGGACCTTCGATCACTCCGCAGAGATATCCAGGAAGAGCGCAGCCAGGTAGTCAGCAGGTACAGTCGAATATTTATTACATAGCGCCGACGGCGATGGTTCAACCGCATGTGCCAGATCAAATTTTGACTCCTAAGCAACAGACTGCCTTACACTTACAACAGTATGTTGCTATGAAGCAAGCTCAGCAAGCTATGGGGTACAATCAAAGGATCCCTGGTGGACAAACAATCCACGACTTTGGGCAATACAGTCCGTCACCAAATGAGTCTCCAGGAAATTACAATAGAAAGTTGTACGACAGAACAGATGAGAGTTATTCGTTAAACTTTATGACTGTCGGTAGACAACCAATTTCTCAAAAAGCTGTTCTGCAATCGCAGACGTTACGACAAACATCTCCAGGTATTGCTCAACTGCAGCAGAGTATCGGACAATCTCCAAACGGGCAACAATATGCAAATTTGTTACAGAGGAATCCTTCCGCTCCAAACGTTTTTCAAAACAAACCAGGGTGCACAGCATCGTTAGGAAGAAGCCAATCATTGAATCAGAAAGATACCATGACTGCCGAAAGATATGGAATATCGAATCCGACATCGAATATCAGCTCTCCACAGAACAATATTGCCATTCGAAATAACCTGTGCCAAAGTTTGAATATTGTAACCCAAAAGACTGTCGGGCAAATCGTTCCTGGAGGGAATCAAGATCTGGTGATTTATCAAAATTTGACAGGAGCCACCGCAGTGAAAGATCAAAAAGTGAATTCAAATAGTGCCATAGTGAATACGGACGCTTCGGGTAAAATTGTGCAGGATAATAAAGGTAGAGAAAACTTTTTCACAAGTGGAGAACAGTGCCAAATGGGGGGACAAACCGCGTCTGAACACAAATCCATGTCAAAGCAACATTTAGGATCGAATATTGTAGGCAGACAAGTATACTACAGCCAAGTGGTTTCAGCCAACGAACAAAAGGCCGGAAATTCCACATTCATGGTGAACACTGTTGAGTCGAGTGTGAAGAAAGGTGTCATCGATAGTTTGGTGAAGAGCGGAAGATCCTCAGCTCAGAATAAAAATTCTTTAGAAAATTCAACAGAATATCTCTGATCTTGGTTATAGTCAATGTTAATATAGATCTTGTCTGGAATGATGGAAATAAGCAGATAATTTTATTTATTTTAATTTAAATGTTTGAATTGTAATTTATCAAATGAATAAGATAAACAAATTAAGTAGTATTAACTACAGACATCTGTTGAAAACTCAGTTAGGCACATATTACTTGGTTGCCAAATATGAAAGTATTCTATGGTAGATCCCCAATTACCCAGATTAATTAGGACCAGGGACAGCCCACATAATCAAAAATCAATCTCATAGTAAAATTGAAAGTATTACCATATCTAAAAAATAAGTAATAGCAAAGAAAATAATATGTCGTGGTTACAGAAATGTTATAGGCATTATTGTTACTACTGCATATTATTTGCAAAAGTGAATACATTTTAAAAAACCTAATTTTAACAATCTTATGGATGTATTCCAATGTGTTCTCAAAAAAATCATACCTTTGGTCAGCAGAAACACATTTAATCATACACGCTCTACTTACTCCAATCTCCTTCAAAGTAGTCCCCCTGCTAATTCACACACTTCTCTCAGTAGTATCGCCATTGTTGTGTTCCGCATAATGTCTTCTCTTGATTAAAATCGGGTACCATTAAGCAGCATTTTTAACTTGAGGAATAACCAAAAATCATATGGAGCCAGGTCGAGAGAGTAGGGAGCCTGAGAAACCAAGGGAATGCTATGAAGAATGGGCAGAAGCATCACCGTGGTGGAGTTGCCAATTTGCATCGCACAGTATCACAAAAGCAATGAAGGATCTCCTGGTAATGGTTGTGCCTTGTGGTGCGTACTCTTGATGCACCACCCTACGGGAATCAAACCTGCCAAGCATTTTTTGGCTTTGGGAATGATGGATGTTTCCATTGTGAGGACTACTCTTTGTTGCTGGATTGAACCCAGAACCCCACGACTCATCGCCAATAATCATAGTGTTTAGGATGTTGGGAGTCACTGTTTTCATTGTCCAGCATGTCCCATATGATTTTCCGGAGTTGTTTCTGCTCCAACATTACTAGCTTCGCCATTAATTTTGCAGACACTCTCGTCTAGCCTAAATCTTCAGTCAAAATTAAATGTACCCCACAATGTACGGATCCAGTGCTTACCCCCAAGTACACGGATTGAGATATGGCGATCCTGCTTGACCAAAGTCCGCAATTGATCTGATTTTATAAACCATGTAAACAAAATTGGGGTTCTACTGTTTGCACATATTTCATTAAATATTAAGATCCTATTTGAACAATGATATGCGATTTACAATTCACATAATGTCAAGGAGTTGGTAAAGGATAATGCGAGCGAAAGATCTAGAGATTTTTGTACCAAATATGTTATTTTTATTTGTCAACCAGCTTCCAAAATTATTTATTATTTATTGATTATGGGTATCCATTATGAATTTATTTTTCCAGGATTATTACATTTAACTGCTATTTCCATCGCCTGTTAGTTAAATTCCACAAATATACCATAATACTTGTCAAATATACCGTAATACAAAAGTGTTTTAAGAGTTTAGAAGAAATTAGTTTAAATGTGTACAATATTTCTCTACTGAGCAATCGATAAGTTTGCTAAATACGCTTTTTTATACATAATTTGATATGCATTTTGAAGTATTGGAAAAAATGACTTGTCTTCTCATGATTAGGTTTAAGTAAGTTAGTTGCTGTATTTCAGATTAGTAATAATCTTATAATCATTTAAATGAAAACACATTGCAAACATTTAATTTAGAATTTTAAAGTACCTGTGTAATACTGTACTTTACAAGAAGTTACCAACATAGTTACTAAAACATCTATGAAAATTGACAATTTATTCAATAGATGTCTCTTGTGGTGAATTGGATTCTGCTGGAAGCATGGCTGCCATACAAATACGGAATTCAGAGGATTCATTTTACACGGCTTCATATATCTCTAATAACAGCTTGAAGTTTAGTCCCCTTTCTTTAGTTGATTAGAAAATTAATACATATATTTTTAATGTGGTTTGATAAGGACGTTGTCTCATTAAATTGGAGATATATGTTCCATAAGCAATTGCATTTACAAGATGAGTCCAGACTACCTCAATTAAGATCATTCTTTAAAAACAAGTAAAGCCTCAATGTTGATAGTCTCCATTATTGCAGTTCATCTCACTCATCATTAATGTCACTCCTGCTATTCTTAGGGTCAAACCTCACTATCGGAGAGCTTCCGGTCAACTCTCGCCCAAGTAATATCTCATAACATCCACACTAGTGGTCCAGTTACGAACATGCTTCATATTTTTTGATCACTTTTCTATGATCTGCATTTCAGGTATATATTATATAATTATTCATCAAATTTTTTTTTATTAAGTCCAAATCGTTCATTTAATTTTTCTATTCGTCTAAGAATCAGATAATAATAAATAATATATTCATTTAATTACCTTTTTCATACTTAATTACGTTTTCTGTGTACCC
>JADDOH010007035.1:0-51943 GCA_016648135.1 Agrypnia vestita
ATATTTAATTTGTAGAAATATAATACACGTAAAATAAAAATGGTCACTTATAAAAATAATGTACTTAATATTTATACACCTTTATTAATTTTTAATATATCTACTTATTTGTGTTTCAAAATTTTTTGTAAATTTCGCCATATCTTTTTTGGTTATGTACTGGTCAATCCAGCTGTCTGTTCGGCGTAATTGAAGCTGAAGCCATATTGGAGCGATGACAGCTATTTTGGCGAAATATTTACATTTTCTCTTTATACTAGTTATCGCTTTAAAAGGCTACTTTTAGTTTGTGAATGTGCTATATCATAGCGAACGAAATGAATCAAAGCGCAGATTTTAGATTACGGAATCACGTGCAGTACATAATTATGTATGATATTTAATTTTCGTATTCATGTCTTTCAGGTTAGAATTTCGTGTTTCGGAAGTGATAAAAATAAAAAATCTTTAGTTTATATTTTCCAGAACATTAATAATGTGAGGACATACAGAACAACGGCATTAAGAACAAATATGTCATTATATTAAAATTGACCCTAAAGCAATTATAAATGGTTATTGCGTGTGTTTTAATACATCCACAGCGACAGTCAAAAATGCAAAATTAGTATATCGACTTTGTGCGACTTTCCATTATTGTTTTACGATGAAATTGTATTTAATAGATCTTTCTTTAAATTTAGTGCAAAAATATCCTGGCCTAGACAACCGCCCGCAGGGCCTAGCAGCAAGCAATCGGCTGTCGCCGATTGCATAACTGCTACTATGTATTTATTCCCTGTCTCATTTGGTTATCTCTCTCAGAAAAACTCATTTTTTGCAGTCTCTCGAATGTTCTAGAATTTTCTGTTTAAATCAGCTATATCAGCAGTTTGTTTAGCGAGACAAGAAGCCGCAGCGAGCTGTAGAACGTGCGTGGCTCGGCAGGGCCGCCACGTTTATTATAAAAATTATCATTTTTGGAAATAATATTTATTGATGCAACATTGTGTTGTAGATTCTGCAACCTTCCGGAAGAACTTCGGGCAGAACCACGCCGGTGATGTCATCTAAAATGGACATCTTGTCGCAGGAGCAGGTCATCGACAAGGTAAATTTAGCCGATACTTATAGCTGCATGCTTGAGTATTGTTTTTATTACAATTATATTGTAACAAAATCTCAAAAGAGATTACGTAATAACAATGACGACAATAACATCGAAAGGACCTTCTACTATATTCTGGAACACACTACCGCACTCTGGAATTAGCTACATCATTCAAGAAACACCTGGAAAAGCCCTGAAGCAACGGAACCTTCTACAACTATTATAGAAAAATCTAGGAGGTTCGACAAGTTCCAGTTTTTTGGATATAAATAGCACGGATTTAGGCCGCCGCGTGGAGTTGTCGTGTTTGACAGGTCGATTCACTGCGAAGCACGCGCGAACTGCCAGACGACGCCCAGTGCCGCCAGTCGCGAATCGCGAAGCGAAAAATCGAGCGAAGTGCCTAATTGGCAAAATAAATAAATGCAATAAATACGAGTTATGTGTGTTCATGTTGATGTGTTCATTATCGCTGGGTAACACGTATTTAACATTGACTAAAATATTTCATCCAATTCTCGCACTTAATATTTATCGCATTTATTTATTTTCACTCGTTATCTGATATATTCTACGACTGGTCACACCTGGCCGTCGTCTCGCACGTACTTCGCACTGAACGAACTGTCAAACACGACAACTCAACTCGCGCCGCGGCGTAGTTCCGCATTTATACCTAAATACTGATGTTTTCGTACTTTCCAGATTATTATAGTGTTTAGGAAAAGGTCCTCTTCGCTTCTTGGTTGTTCCAGGCTTTTATAGACATTTCACGAAGGTTGCGGATAACTGTAGATAGTTTTACGTAGATCCTACGATAGTGTTGTTCCAAGTGACACATCACCAGATGTTTGGACTATGCGTAAATTCTTTTTAGCATCTCGTTACAATTTATCCCAATTGTAATAATTAATTTTTTTCAATTGGTTGAGCAACTTTGTAGATTGACATTTAAAAAAATTAATTTTATTATTTGTTATAATCTACTATATTCATTAATTACACCTATATGATTCGGAAAAACTCCATCGTCAGGGTATTTTATAAATGTCAAAATATCAAAATGAATGATGTCTTTTGTTTTTTGGTTTTCTAAATTATTTTTAAATATTATTGCTGAAGTTCTTGATTACACAAAATTATTGGAATTTTTTTTTTTACAACTCGACTATTTGTTAAATTTAATTGATTATTAATAATATTTTGTTTACTTTTACATATTTACTAATTTCTAATGATTCTAAATTATTCAACTTCAGACCAAAATTGTTTATGTGTTAAATAGAAAGTCCTATATTTTTAACAAAACCGTGATCATTTTCTAATAAATGATTTGCAAATTCATAAAAACCATGATTATTCAGACATCTCAAATGCTCTTTAAGCCATAAATTAAAATTTTGACCGGTTTTTCCAATATACAATCTTACGCAACGCTGTACACTCTTTGCACGAAAGTTTGCCTGAATTGTTAAATATATTGTCTTTATCTTTTGAATTTATGAGGAGTTTCCCTATATTATTATTTGTATAAAATGCAGGTTAAATGTTTTTCGGTAGATGTTTTGAAATTTGATTCGAAAATGTATTAATAGGTATATAAAATTCTTCGCCAATGATCATTATTTTTATTTATATTTATCTGTGAATTGTATAAAGATTGGTTAGTTATATTTTTCTTTAATTAATATTTTAAATTTTTGTAATTAATTCTGTACTGTGTCCATTATTAGAATGTCACCAGTATAAATTGGCGTGCGAGGGAGGGCGTCCCTGTCGCGAAACAAAAGTTGCCAGGGTGTAAATTTATCACACAATACATTATATACAGAGTGTCCGGTACATTGACAAATATATTTTATGATATTATAATAGAAATTTGGCCGGGCAACACTAAAGAAACAAACCAGTAATGGTGGCCGCTCTATCTAGAGTCCTGTCAAACGGTAATATTGGTCCATTATTTGCTTTTTCAGCTTCGCAAAACTTTAAAGCTACATTGTCAATTGATCTTGCGCCACCTGTAAGGTGTTGCAAGGCTGTTTTGGACATAATTCAGTGTATATTGGAAATCAAGATGTCACAGCTCACGCGCAAATACGAGATTGAACTGAATGACCGGTTACCGCCAGGTGCGGGCGGGGCGGGTTTTAGTTCCAAGCACGCCAATTTACATTGGGCAAAGTCTAAATGCGATTATTAATTAATTTTACCATTCATTCATTTTTGATGGGTTACAGCTAGTTATATATTAATTCAACTCGCAGGTGATCGCGCTGTACCCGTACACCGCACAGAACGCGGACGAGCTCAGCTTCGAGAAGGATGACATCATAGCCGTGACCAACAGGGACCAGGACCCCGCTTGGTGGCAAGGTGAGTCCGTCAACAAAACCACCGCAGCATGAGTGCAGCAGGTAAACTGTCTCTGATGCTGGACTGACAGGTTTAACACACAATAAGGGGTATTCTGGTCTGGAGGAAAATATCAAATTAAGAAATTAAAAATTCATAAAGTTACTTATTTACTTACTTACCATCATGCCGTTTCACCGTGGGGGTAGGCAGAGAAGGTAGAGCGCCACACCCTTCTGTCCTGACATACAACTCTCGCCTCATCCACATTCATACATCTTCGCATGCAAGCTCGGTTGTTGAGGCTTCCAACGGGACCATCGTCCTGTATCTGGTTAATCTGGTCATGCCACGTCTTCTTATAGGGAAGGTTCACGCCAAATTTCAAGTAAATCGGTCCGGTAGAACTTGAGATATCATGTCATCTGTCTCGAAAGAAGTAGTTTCGAGAAAAACGCGTTTAATGTTGGAATTAAAACTGGTAGAAACTGGCTTCAACTGAATACTAAATATGAAAAGATTATTCTAAAGTACACTAGAACGACCTTCAGTTATTGTATTTCAAAATGTATATTTAGAGTAAGGAAGGTTTTATGGGGAACACGACCGCAGGTAAATGGAGAATCTCTACCGTCTATTGTTTGATTCTATCCGGTTTAGATGTCGTGACACTAAAATAGCTATATGTCCGAAAATAATTAAAAAATTTTTTTTCCAATTTCTAGATTAGAATACTCCCTTATTCAATTAGTTGCAATGTGTTTTAAGCTATTAGGCTTTATAAATTGATATAAATACACTAGTCAGATGTATAATTTCATTGGAATACTCATCAGCAGTTTGGAGCCCATACCAAAATAAATATATGTGCGCGCGCACGCACATGTAACCCCGGCAGAACACGAGAAAGAATCCAAGAAAGGATGAGAAAGAGGAAACTTCCGACTTCCTTCTCGTCCGCGAACTTCCGGGCCGGATCAAACTGGAGGAAACGTCTCCACATCTGGTCCTGCTCATGAAGATCGAACACTCGTGTATTTTTGTTTAGTGAATTTTTAATTTGTTTTAAATAAATCAATATTTTTTATTTGCAGGCGAGCTGCGCGGCATGACCGGCCTGTTCCCCAGCAACTACGTCACCAAGCTGGTCAACGACGGTTGAAGCCATCTGGTGGTGGTACTCCTCGCTCATTCGCTGATTCTCTCCATCGTACCTGGCCCGATTCCAACAGTCCTGCATTGTAAATTTTATTATATATACGTGTATATCCAACTTTCATCAAGCTTTGTATCTTAGATATGTGCACTTTGTGAAGACATTTATCACAGGTTTAATTGTTTAAAGTGACTATTACTTAAAGCTGAATGTCATTCATTCAAGGGAGAGTAAAAATTGTATCCTTAATCGAAAATCCTCGCTACCGCATTTCACTCAATGTGCAAACAGACCTATAGTAACGTATGTATATGCAATATAGTGCATATGGTAAACTATATGCACTATTCAAACAATCTAATTGGGTCCCAACTCTTCTGTCCCAACACTCAACACTCACCCCGTTCACATTCAAACTTCTACTTCTAATACTTTTACCATTCTCTACTCAATCCTGCTACATTAGTGACTCTTTTCTAATCCTATTTACTACGCTAAGATCAGTGATTTGGCGTATACGCGCCTTTAGTATTTCTTCTTTGACTAGCTCCAGACTTGAATTCCATTCCATCAGTGTTGTTACTAGAATTACATGGTGCACAACATGCAAATTTATGCTAGACTCAAGAGTTTGTATGTGTAGAAGTTTCCTCTAATGATGCAGAATTCCAACTATCACCCTGGTGGACGCTGTCCATCTGAGCTGAGGAATTCTCATTATACTCATTCTCTGTACGTGTTGGTACCAGTATCGTTGACTCTGTCGCTCCCATCTGACCTCATCTTAAACCTGGCAGACCTGGATTGCTGTATTCCACTCTTCCCAGCGATAGCACACAAAGTTCTCACAAGATTTCTGTGTTGACCGGCTCTGTAGGACAAAATACATGGAAACTTTTTCAGCACTCTTTAGATTCTCGCAATAAGTGTTGTATAATAAGGTGTCCAAATAACTGATGGATATTCCAAGATAGTTTGTATTTGAGAATTTTTAGACTTTGAGGATTTTTAAAGTCGTGAGTAATTCTTGTTATAAATCCCAACATAGTACATGCTTTGTTTGTGATGCTATCAAAGTTGTCTCTAAAACATCTCTACATTCTCTGTTGTTAACTGATCTACTGTGATATTCAATACTTGATGTGATATTCTTCTTCTGAAAATCTAGAGATTTATCAAAGAAACTCGGCATTATCTTCATAGATTTATTGACAGTATCATTACAACGATATTTTATATGAATCTTATATTTTTCGTTAAAGTCTTATCCAGCGTCATCAGGGGAGCGTCCTATCACGGCGGAGTTGTAGGCCGAACTGATTATTTCATCCGAGGTCATAAATTATATGCATTTTGTTGTGGATTGTTCACTTCTTCTACGATAGAGGTCGCCAGTGTGCAATATATACTAATTACATCTTCGGGCTTTTCTGCGACGTCTCTTAAAGGTGGAATCAATGTCGTGAGAACAGGGCGCCAAATACTTGATAGTTTGTAACTGTCGTCTCTATTGAAATTAGGATGTTTGTATATTTCAATGGACTCTCTCACTAATCTAGGGGTATTGCACGGTTCTGTTGATAATTTTTGTCTTGTCAAATCTTTCGTATGAAATATAAATAAATTCAAATCAAATGGTTCGTACAAAATATCCGTTTTATTTAAGACATTAATATGTCCAACAACCGTAATAATAATCTTAACTCTTTGATATTGCATAATATTTTTGTTGCAGTGCGACTCTCCGTCTCTCAAATTGAGCAACCTTTAAGTGGCTTGTCTCGCTCACACACTCTCCGACACACCTACGCTTAAATTCCTCATCCGTTCCTAACCCGAATAGACCTGCGAAGCTGGTCATTGCCATGAAAGATCGTAATCTTTGTATTGATCAGTGAATGCGTTTTTAATTAAAATATTAGTTGTAATGTATGTGTATAGATATATCAGAATACAGCGCAGTGAAATTGTGGATCCAAATATTTTTCACGTTAAAATTAATGATAGATGTCGGCCTGCTCAATTCAAGTAATAAATAGTAAGCAATTCGGTGAAAACATGACCGTTGGGTAATCCGGGTAGTGTTTTGCAAATTTCAGTCATCGTGCAGTATTTAGAAGAGAAATTTTTCACGTTGAGCGTTCTTTGTTTCGCGTTAAAAGAAAATAAATGCATAATAACACGTTGGATGTTTTCATTTCCTTAGATTTGGCACGCGACACTGTGTACTCGTTAAGTCGCGTAAAATGTATTACGGCTTAACGTTGTTGATGATTCTCTCGTAAACTAATTAAAAATGTAGATTTAAAATTTAAGTGTAAGCAAATATAATATATGTATTGCGATAAATAATTTTAAAAACCTGTTGAAATAATCAAATTCACATCTTATTGGCAAAATTGTGACCCTTAGGGCCGGTTGTATCAACTTGGATTTGGTATACTTGGCGAATTTTGATATCTGTCATAAAAATGGTTTTTATTAATTTTTTCAAAATTGCAGTGTCGGTAACGGCTTACTCTATCAACAATCCAAGAAAAAATACTCAAGTTATGACATCTCCCCACCTTTTCATCCATCCTGTGGCATATAAATGTAAAGTTATCAATATAAAGTTATCAATGTAGAAAATAAATTTATTGTCAACAATTCCTAATGTCAAAATTGATTTTGAGGTGTGGAAAGATCGATTTCTACCGATCATTCGAGGTCTAAATCAATTACGATTCTTGTAACATTTTCGACTCATAATAAAGGCAGGTATATAGTCCTGCGAAGTTCTCAGTATGATGTATATGTTAGCTGATACATTGTTCCAAGGGTACGAAATATTTACTTGCCAATAATTAAACACCGTATTTTTACCGTACACCTATGGCTTTATGCAAAATAATTGTTTCCTGAAGTGTCTCAGAATCTCCCAGAACGATCTAGTATTGTCTGGATATTTCGCGGCATCGAAATAATGACACATTGCGATGATCCACGTATGCTTTTGGAATATCAGAATAAATACGGTCACTCCTCACTTGATGACCGTTATCATACACCCACCAAATCACGGTCCCATCGCCTCAGCAAGGAACAGAGTTTTAAAGTGTGTTGCGTTGTTTACCTGTAGAACAAAGTAAGATTCTAGGTCTAAATTGGATAGAATTTAGCTGATGTCCCGTAAAGCAGGATATCATCATTTTACCTAAAGGAAGCAGTAAGGCCCGGTTGCGCCATCCAAAGTAAAGGTAAAGTTTTAGTAAAAAAGTTACTTGTGTAACATTTTTTACTAAAACGGGTTGCGCCATCTATGGTAAAAATATTTAACTCGCCGAAGTACATACATCTGAGTAACTTTTTTTTACTCTCCAAGATAGATGGGTAAAGGTAAAAACGTTGGTAAAAAAAATGGCCGTCCTCTCACAGCTGATTTGAAAATGTGACATTTATCCATATAGGTACTTGTCATTTGAATTTTGTCGCTGTCATTTTCGTATTGAAATTTGTAAATATTAAAATGAATCTTTTAATTTCGCGTTATTTTAGCGATGGTTTGACGTTTGTTTGGTTTGTTTTATAGAATAAAGTGGTTTGTTTGAACTGGTTTTGAACCGCAAAAGTACGTATTGCCAGTGGTGAAAAACTGAAATAAATCAAATTCCATAGACAAATGCGGTATTTGAGGTTTATTCCGCTTGGCACCCTATTAGCCTTATGATTGGTTTGACAGCGGTAAAAAAGCTGTTTGTGCAACCCGAAATCGAGTTTACTCTGATCTGAGGGTAAAAAAAGTTACTCGGGTCAATGTTACTCGAACCAAATTTACTTCTGCTGGCGCAACCGAGCCTAAGAAGCAAAAAAGGGTACAGAAGAAATACAAAAGTAACAAAAAATCATGCTTAGATAATATGTGTTTAAATTAAAGTGTATAATACAGTTAGTAGAAAAAACTTTGGGGGAGTATAAAGAGAATTCATTTTTAATACTCCATGTAAGTACGTTACTTTCACGATAGTTTAACATTTAACAGAAATTAGCCAGGAATATTGAAAAAAATGTTAACTTTGAAGTCGCATATGTCCATATCTATTGATGTGAAGACATTGTTGCTTTAACTTTTTCCACTCATAATTTAGACAGGAACCTACTTGTAAAATATTATGGACTAGTTACACGCTGTACATATCAAGGGTCCCACATATATTGTCAAGTCTGCAAAAAATTATTTTTTCAAGTGCTTTTATAAACCATCCAATTTACTCCATATTTTCGGGCAACGTTAAAAAAAAAAAATTTTCATGTCAACAAAAGGAAATATTGAAAGAAAAGTAAACCTTTTTTGACATTATCTGAAAATACACAGGTGGTTTAAGATAGTAAAATGAAAATCAAATTTTTGCTTCTTTCACAAAATTTTTTTTACAGTTCTTAAAACATTTCAAATTTGGGATTCAACATATATCACTAATAATATCTATTGATGGTTAGTTTAACTAATTTGTATAAGCATACAATGCCAAATGTTGATCTGAGGGATTTTTTTCCAACTGTCGATCTGTCTCCTACGGGCGACACTGGATCCGAGGAGGATATTTAAGGACCATCGATATATTTACTTATGGACTAGCTAAAAAAATTAACGTGACGTGTAAAAATGAGCTTTAGGCCTAGTGCATTTGCGCATATTGAGGAATTCATTTACCGACTAATTTGCTTTACGACCACGTCGGTAGAACAGAACCTGTTCGTCAAGTGAGGAGTGACTGTATGCCGTTGCAAACTCTGCAACAATAGATAAACATGCTACTTACTAAGTACCTACTGTTAGAATGTTCCGTAATGTTGAATCGATTATTGAATCGCTTCGTAAACCCTCCCCTCACGGCCGACGCACGTGTTGGTGATTGTGTTGCACGAGTCTGCAATGCGGTTGGCGCACAGTATGTGCCGCGCAGCTTTAATGTCCTACGTGACTACCAGAGGGTTAAAACTTGAATGTTATTATTATCTTAGATATTTTCCTATAGCTGTAGATGCTAACGACATATCACAGCCCGAATGGAAGACGATCGCCTTTGCAAAATATGCATTCTGTAGACGAGGCTTTAAGTTTTTTTGTCTCGTAATTTAAATAGTAATGTAATCATTAAGTTTTTCCTACCAGCATGACAAAATATCATTATTGTATTCATATTTCTAATAACAAAACAATCACATTTTAAAAGGATTTTATTTGTTCTTGCATTGAATTTAAAGAAAAATATATCAAATGCAAATGTACCACTTTTCAGTATAAAACAATAATGGAAAGTCACAAAATGTTGATATTGTGAAAAACATATTTTTTGTAAAGTTGATAGTCTTCCATCCGGGGCGTGATATTTGTTATAAAAATTGTTTGTGTAAACATGTATAGATGCAAAATAATATTGTAGTTCAAATTTGTGTTGAAGTCTGTTACATATTTGATATTCCATGTATTGATATTGATACCATGAAATAAATTAATGAAAAATGTTTTTTTATTGACAATATTTATCCGCTGTCCTAAATTCTTGCAGATACCCTATCATCATTCAAAAACTTACTTCCACATAACATCCATTTTCATGACAATAACCTGAACTCAAAGAACACATTTTCAATTATTTAGTTAGATATTTTTACATGTTCACATTACATCAATATTAAATATGAAAGACGCTGCTTGGATAATAAACGTAAAACTAAAGTTTGCATTTTTTTCCTGCAGCTCGCACGATACTTTTTTATTTTTTACTCTTGGTATTTACTTAATCTTTCAAAATAAATATTAGATATTGATCTAAGATATTTTTTATTCATTTTTTAAAAATAAATATTAGATTTCAGAACAGTTATTCATCGAGTGAAATTGACAAAAGATCCGCCAGACATTCGAAGATCGCATAGAATATCCATCCTTCTTTCTCTTCGCAGTAAATAATTTCGCACCTACCACATTTTTCTCCTCTTACGTTTTGATAAACTCGTTAAAATAAATAGATACGCAGCTGTCATCCTCATCGGGCGGCAAGTGTAAATAGATACGCAGCTGTCAACATAACCTCATCGGGCGACAAGTGATATGTGAGTCCCGGTGTGTACACGTCAAATGACCGCGTCATTGTCCCCGAAACATGAGCGTAGATGTTGATGCGACATGCCGCGCGAGTTTAACTCTTGATTCCCCTTTTTTTCGGCTGAAACCAACGTTGCACAGTTATACAATTGTCAATAAATACGTAAAATAATAAGATAAGTCAATAATAACATTTTACAAAGAAAAGCAAACATTTTAATAACACAAACACAGTTATTAGAAAAAAAATCGAACAAAAGACAGATTTAAAAACATGAAAAACAATTTAAAACGCGATTAGGTATGAGGATTAGCGCAAATAGAAAAGAGAAATATATTAGCGCAAACTAAACTATCCGGGCATATCAAGGCAGCCAACTGAAGAAAGCATATACACAGGATTCCCCAATTTCAGGGATCGCGACATAATATGTATAGAAAAAGGACATTCCATAAAGTACTGAGGTTTGCCAAGACTCGCAAAACTCGATTAATTTTGTGAAAAACGTCTGTTTTTCATATTTCAAAAAATTATTTCGAAAACGCGATATTTATTATGCTTTTACTAAAGTACCCGATATCGACATAGTTGTTCCCACTTGCGAAAAAACCCGAAATATTTCTTCAATTTCGTCAAATTTAAAAAAAAATCGAATTACGCGAACGTATACGAACGTGAAGGAATGTACGCGTACGAATACGCAAGTACATTCCTGACATTCCAAGTAGTATAACATAGCACACTGTACGCGACTTAGTAGTGCGTATACGCACGTGTAGATGCGACGTCCGACACGATCCGGATTTGTTCGGAAATTTTTGCAATTTCGTACGATGAATATTGAAAATTTTGTCAATTTGACACCTGACCACAAATGTTTGTGGGACCCAAGTGATTCAACTGCGTGACCATCAGCGCAGATCATGGCGGAGAATCTCTAAAGAACTAAAAAATACCTGTAAGTTAATTAATAATATATATTATATGTAAGTTAATTAATATATATATAATATATATATATATATATATATATTATTTAATTAAATAAAAAAATATGTAAATACTTAGAACAAAAAATATTTAAATATTTCTCCGATGTTATGAGCTCTCGTCCGCATTTGTGAATCTATTAGATAGAAAGTAATGAAATTTGTCATTATGTAAGTCTGCCATATGATGGAATTCACCAAATTCATCCCTTCTAGTATTTCGTTCACCCATTTGGTTCTACGATGCCGACGACGCCGTAGCGAGTAAGAAGAGAGTTTTCCAAAAGATACAGATTATTAATTTGGCACAAACGTTATTGGAGAAATGCGAAAAGTAACTGATCGTGACCAACGCGAGACGCAATCAATGCGCGCGCTCAATACGTACGAAAATAATCGTACGAATACGTACGTAATAAATAATTCGTAACAAAGTGCGACCGGCCTAACAGTTACACGCGTTACAGGTTTAACAGAGCTAGTCCACAATACTTCACAGGTAGATTGCAGCGTAAATTGGGCGCCGTTCTGCTGAAAGCGTCCAACACAAAAAACATAAAATTGAGAAAATGACATCTAAAAATTTGAACCTAAGAAAACCTAATGAAGCCATGTATTCACTAGGGGACAAATTGTCCCTCAACAGCACGCGCGGCATAGAGTCTACGTTACGTTGCAACGTCGTGCACTGTTCCGCGACATCGCGCACAACAAAGCGCGGCATTTCTACGTGCCGTGGCAACGTTGCCATGCGCACGGTACCCGAGCGAGCTCACTGCAACATTACGCGGAGCGTCAGTACCACGTGGTATGTTTACAAGTGAATACGCATGCGCTGTATCTGTCAAGATGACAATGTGGGAAAACGAAATTGTTCTGGAACTCATCGATCGAAGATCGCATAGAATGTCCGTCCTTCTTTTTCTTTGCAGTAAATAATTTCGCATTCTCCTCTTTTTTCTCCTCTTACGTTTCGATAAACTCATTAACATAAACAGATACGAAGCTGTCATAACCTCACAGGGCGACATTTCCGCGACGTGTGGAAAACAATAATTATTTGCAAAAAGGACCTTATTTTTAATAATATTCAATTTACTACAGTAAAACCTCGTTAATTTGAAATTGCGACCCGAAAAATTTCGAATTGCGGGGAACCACGTTTTCGCCAAATGAGATACCGCAGCTGTCAACATAACCTCATCGGGTGACATTTCCGCGACAAGATATGCGAGTCCCGGTGTGTACACGTCAAATGACCGCGTCATTGTCCCCGAAACATGAACGTAGAAGTTGATGCGACATCCCGCGCGGAATGTTTTGCGATTTGTCCCCTAGTGAGTTAAGTCCATATTTGATTCATTATTGCATGGAAGGGGGGAGGGGGGGGGGGTTGTAGGATTAACTGCCAAAGGTTTCATAATCAGTCCAACAAAAATTAGGTAAGATTAGGATTTGAGATTTGATGAACAGTGAATTTCCACCAAAATAAATAGTTTAAAAAAAATTGATTTCCGATTAATGAACTGTAGTTCACTCTAATGAACTGTACCCACTTTCATGTTTTTTTGATTTTCGGCATAAAACGGTTCCGTATTCAAAAGTTTAGAAACTATATAAATTTGACAGTCGCATTGAATGTCGAATGAATGAATGAATGTTTTGAAAACAAATAACTGAATAATTTCTGGAATATCACTTTCGATAGTTTTTGGCGTGGTGACAAACAGAAACTTTCTTTAAAAACATAGACGATAACATGATACAGAAATCTGTACGAGAAGCCATTTTTTGGCATTTCGATTAGGTAAAAAATTCAATACATATCTAGTTTTAATTTTCAATTCAATAACCAGTCATTCGTCAAGATTCAAGATGGTCCACCATACATTATTTAAATTACCGGAACACTAAATTTTCGACAGTTTAATGGATGCGTGAGCATTTCGTGGTCTCGCATTCCCGCTACATGCTGCGCGTGCGCAACTTCCGTTACAATAAAAACTACATTGAATGCGCTAAAAGAAAAAATAATAATCGATCAGCTTGGACAGAAAAGTGCAACGCTCCAACCTCTGCCTACTCTCGCGTGACGTGATGCGGAGTGTTTTGTATGTTTGGTATCGTTCGAGGTGCATGAAAATGAAATTAAAAAACATTTAAAAAACAACAAATGTTCAAAATTATTTCGTAAACCTGAATATTTCAAGGTTTCGATGACGTACCTACATCAAAAAACATTGGCCAGTATCGGTTCCGCAGACCGGTTCTTAGCTGAATCTATCGAAATCAAATGCAAGTTGTAAATTTTAATGAGAAATCATTTTAACCTTCAAATAAAACCGCTATATAATATTTTTATTATAATTATTATGCATTGTAGATTTTTAATAGCTCCGATAAATACCTATATCACAGTGACGCTTAAAATATGAACGCGACATTTAAAAAAAGGTGCGTTGAATCACAAACCTTGAATATTTCAAGGTTCCTATTGGCTGATAACGATGACGTCAAGAAGTCATCAAAAAAAAAGTTCACTTACCTTTGGTTGCCGTAGACTTTGGCTTTTGCTCTATATGTCAAATGCGAATTGTACGATTTGAAATCTTGCTAACCTTCAAATAAATTGCATTCATATTGCGATGTCCGACCTTTGATAACTCCAGTTGACATATTGCAAAGGCGCTGACTCGTTATGTAAGTAAAGGGTGCGATTCTCCGCTTGTCAAATGATCAATTTCAGTAAATATTGTGCTGGCCGGTGTTATAAATGTGAGGTTACAGCACCAAGTTCTCTTTCGTAACATCTGTTTACAAAATAATTTTACACTTCTTTTTCGTGTTCGTTCGCTTTTCGAAGACCTTGTATTCACTTCGTGGCAGTGAATTGCATTGCATATACTTTGTGCGCAGTGAATTTAGATCACACGTTATTTTGTTGTATATTTCGTGGTTGATTAAATTTGAATGAAGAACGAAGGATTCGAAGTGGTGAATTTTTCATGAGTTTTCGTGATTCTGTGTTTAGTTGATGTTTCAAGCATGTAAGCAGTATGTGTTGAGTTGATGTTTTAAGATATTATCTTCGTATTTTGTTTCGAGATATGGCGGTAAGTTAGTCGAAGGACTTTGGAAGATTTTTACGAGTTTTTTTACGAGGACGTTGTTTTATTTGTGTAATAATGAAGTGTATATATTATACTTTGAAAACAGACTTACAAATCACCAGCCGACTTTGGTGAATCGGCTTTTACCAAATTGCTTTAGTGTAATGTATTTTTACTGTTGAAATAATTTAAAAAATGGCTCAATCATATTTCATACCGCAACATGTTTCATATTTAGTGAATACAAAATCGTTCAGAACTTAAATTTGATTGTAGAATCATTACTACTCTCATTGGTTTGTGTTATCTTTACAATCATGTCTTGACAGCTATTATATAACATTGTATGTACACTTGATCAATTGTTGTGATGAATATTATTAAAAATAATAAGTATCTACTCATTTTATTTTAAAAGTTGGTAGAAACCATTTTGTTTCACACACATCTAAAGTGTTTTTACAGTTTTCATCTGAAGTGTCCGAATTTTAAATTAATAACAATACTAGCTGTTACCTGCCAAAAATGACGGAACATTGGTTCGCACCTTTACTAAGCCCTAGTATATATGTATAGAATCTTTTTGGCGACAGCAACATCACTATCTTTGCTGCCTTCAGGTACAGCAGCCGGCAAACATAATTAAATTTTTCGGCGCAGTGGGGGAAGTTTGCGCATGTACCTTTCCACCAACGAGACCAAAATTTGTTTTCTGCGCATTCCCCACTACGCCAAAAAATTTCAAGAAGTTTGCCGGTAACTGTAGCTGGCTTTTTAATTTGTTTTTTTTAACCGTGAATTCACAAAGTTACGGGGACAAACAGACAGACGGACAAAATTATCATGTCTAGATTTTTGTATGTATGATCTGAGAACACAATTACTGGATTTTGTCCACAGATTGATAATTATTAATTAAGATAAATTACTATCACTTTCGCACTTATAGTGCGAAATTCAAAATAAATTAATATCACCAATTCTGATATTTCAGAAAACCCACAATATCGCTGATATATCGGTATCGGATGCATCCCTAATTCCTGCCTTGGTAATGAGTCGAAAATGTTGAAGAAACCATGACCCAATATCAATAGTTATGGAAAAATGCAATATCAATATTTTTTTTTTTTTTCAATATTTCTGACTTATTAACTGTAATCTGGAATTTATCCTGCTGTGATCTAGTAGAATTTGTAAACTCCTACTAATATCAAAATAATGATCCATTTTCAAAAGATGAGTAGAAAATTCGGAATAATTATTGCCATTTTGCTTTTTGTAATACTGTTTAAACTGTAAGGATGTTTTTCTGATTCTATTGATTTTTTCATGCATTTTATTCACACAATAAATAAATAAATAATTCATACAAAAGATAAAATGATCAATATATATGTTTCCTTTTGTTTCAGCTAGGACTATGGATAGACCAAGATAAAGCGGTCACACCGTCTCACCATGTGGAAAAATTCTCAGAGGCTCCAGTTGTCGTGTTCTGTCGGTCTTTTACGACCCAACAGAACACATTATGACAACGGATGCCTTGTGAAAAGGATGTCGACGCGTACGACTTGCCATAGTGTATTTTTAGCCAATTCTAGTTCATTATTAAATACCTCATACTTTAAATCCGGTGATAATAGAATAATTAATAATAAAACATGCGTTTTGAACAGTATTCGCATTAGATTTAATTCTAGCGTAGCCAATAATAAAAAACACAAATTCCTCTCCGCGGACACATCGCCGACAGATCCGAAATGTCCCACCGAAGAGCGGGCCGCCATTTTGAAGGACGAGATTGCAAATGGTGGGGGACTTTCTATTTTTAAAAACTTACCAAAGAAGTTCACCGATGTTAGAGTTAGGGCCGATCCCTACATTAAGCTGATGCGATTGGACAAACCGATTGGTGAGTATATTTGTAAAATTATTATTAACTAGCTGTAACCTGTTATAAATGATAGTACTTTTACGTGCCAGTTCCTAAAGAATAAGTATTTACTTACTTATAGCCGACACCCATGAACATTTTTTTAAGTAATCTTCTGCCGAAAGTTAACGGTAATTTTAAACTCAGAAGATTATGCTGGGCGGAATCACTTTACACATTTTATTAATTTCAAACCTGTCAAACTTAAAAAGTAAAAATTGGCGGCATCACAATGTTATACATAACTGTCAAGATAAAGAAGCAGCAATATTGCTTAGTTCAGAATACGGCCGAACGTCTATTCTAAAAAATATGTTTTGTTTACTATTTAATTGTGCAAGAATAAATATTTAAATCAACTTATTAATGTTTCAGTCCCCTCACTTAAGGAAGGGGTTAGGTCAACTCTATACAATTTTATATTCTGTGTATGGAGCAGATATTATCCAACTTTTAATGTTTTTTCATTGTAAAACGTATTTACGTGCACTGTAAGCTTCAATTAGAAAATGAAAAATAAATAAATATCACGTTTGCACTTTTTACAAGTTTATTTTTTTAAATAACGAGCGACGCGTGTATCCAGGTACGTGGCTTCTGTTCTGGCCGTGCGGCTGGTCCATCCTGCTGGCCACCAGCCCCGCCACGTGCTCGGCCGCCGCGAGCCTGCACATGCTCGGCCTGTTCCTGGCGGGCGCGCTGGTGATGCGCGGCGCGGGATGCACCATCAACGACCTGTGGGACCGAGACATCGACGCCAAGGTGACGCCTTTGTATATCCACACATCCTAGAGGTTTGTGGTCCGAGTCCCATTCCAGGTGACCACAAAGTTAGTTCTATATTTATGTATACAGCATATATGTAAAATATTTTTAAAAATAACATCTAAGCAGCGTAAAAAAAACTGTTTTCTACAATGTAATAGGCAAAGGTCTCTAAGTATGCCACATAATAAATTGTTATTTTAATTTTTATGTTTTTCTTGTATTATTATTTGATTACATAAATGTTATTATAGTCACTCTTCACTAAAATATGTTAATATATTGTCACGAAAACGGTTAACGAAAAAATTAATTCACGATTTATTAATAAATGATTCACGACTTTATTAAATTGGCAAAGTCACTGGAAACGGATTAATACACTGTTCTTTAAATCAAACTATTTCGCACTTTATCACTCGTCTATGAACACTTTTTTATCGCTGGGTAACACTTTATTTATCACTCGCTATAACATTCTATCAAATTCTCGCACGTAATAGTCGTGTTTATTTAATAGCTCTCTATCGATAAGAACCCGGTCGATTACTTCGCTTAATGTTGCAGCTCTGAAATTCCACGACTGGCCACACTGGCCGTCGTCTGCGTCTTACTTCGTACTGATATAAATATAAAAATAATCTTAATTGCGCAGTGCGGTGCTGCCTTATATACGCAACACACTGGTCGTTTGAACTCTCGAGAAGATTATTTTCCTTTCTAGTATTAAGCAGAAGTTTCCCGTCGCTTCTAGGCTGTTACAGACGTCTCCCGAATGACGTAGATCACCCTAGAGTGCTGTAGGGCGTTTAGAGTCTCTTCTAAGTTACATGTTACAAGGGCTTCGGAGAGTGCCCAATTTCCTCTGTTTACCATATCGTTACACTATTAAATATATACATGTATTTTCTAGGTGGAGAGGACAAGGAATAGGCCTTTGGTGAGCGGGGCCATGGGCAAGAAGGCCGCCGTAGTGTTCCTGGCCGGCCAGCTGACCGTCGGCTTGTCCATACTGCTCCAGTTGAACTGGTACAGCGTCGCGTTGGGCGCTTCCAGCATGGGTGAGTCGTTGTGTTAATCGTTTGTCATTTAAGTCCTTGAGCGTAAAAATATACCCAACCACCATTTTTGTTTTTCTTTAGATTTAAACGTTTATACAGGGTTGCTAGCAGCAAAAAGGGGAGTCTTCTTGGTTCAATTTTGAATAGACTGTTGGGAAGGTTCGTAGGGTGATGAAATGAAAGAGCGATGTTATTTAATGTTTATTTCTCGACCGGAGATAGGCTCCGGGAGCAAATGAAATGTACAAGTTACAGTGTGTAAATTAGTAATTATAAGAGAAATGGTAAAAAATATCAAACACGTATATAAATGATTAAATAATCGGACAAAGAGAAACGACAGGATATGAGACGCGGACCAAAAGGGTTTTATAAACAATGACCGGCCGGTACCTGAGACGAATTCCGACTGGTGCACGGCGTCATCTAATCCGATTCCCTTTGTTCGCATTTGTTTACATAGCCGGCGATGTCTCCGCCGCAGTCGTTGTTTATGTTAACCTAATAAAAAAGGGTCCCCGCTCGTAGGCAGGTAGGTAAATGGCGCGGGCCAGCTGGGCGCCGCTACAAGACATTATTTACACTTTGGGTGAAATGTCAACAGTTACTGAGATAGACGACATCAATGTTTGCATTTTTTTTTCAATATTTCTGACTTATTTTCTTTAAAAAGTTGGAGTTTACTTATATGGAATATTTAAAATTAATTTTAATAATTTTATTTGACTTGTATCAAAGCTAATGAATTTTTAGTATTCAATATTAATTAGTTTCACGATAATTTTACAAAAAATTAGCCAGAAATATTGAAAAAAAAACATGTAAAAAAGCGTAAAAATATTTTCTATTCAAAATTGAATGGAGAAAACTCCCCCAAACAAATAACCTGTATATTAGAATTAGAGTTGGGATAATGCCATCAGATCTGCTCTGTCTGTGCGATCGACATCAGCTACGTCGGATAGGAATCCAAATGCATTTTCCGTTGCAGTGCTGGTGGTGCTGTACCCCCTGGCCAAGCGGGTGACGGACTACCCGCAGCTGGTGCTGGGGCTGGCCTTCAACTGGGGCGCGCTCCTGGGCTGGTCCGCCATCCAGGGCCAGGTGGATCCCGCCGTCTGCCTGCCGCTGTACGCCGCCGGCATCAGCTGGACCCTGCTGTACGACACCATCTACGCGCATCAGGTGACCGTCTTTTCTCGTTTACTTCGCTCTTCACCCGTCGATGGGTGGTTCTGATGCTCTCGATATGTATAGTACAGAGTATAATTTAATTAAATTAGAGGTTACATAGTTTATTAGCGGAACAGTAGAAATAGATTTCCAGAAAACAATGTTATAACATTATACAATGCTATAACCTGTTAAAAATAACATACTTTTATTATACAGGGTTATTTGGAAAACATTAATAACCTCGCATGACTATATTCTTGCCTTGATTGAGTTGAAAATGTTCAAGCTATCATGACCTAATATCAATAGTTATGTAGATACGTGACATCAAAGTTTGCATTTTTTTTTTTCAATATTTCTGACTTATTTTTTGTAAAACGTTGGATGATTGTTACAGTAACTTATATCGATTACGAAAAATTCATTTGTTTTAATACAAGTTAAATAAAATGATTTACAGCAAATGGAGCAATCTGTCTTGCAATTAAAAAAATATGCATATTACAGGTTAGTGGGCTCGGTGGGGCAGTGTTACGTGCGCCTACCGAAGGGTTGATGAGATGGGAGGATGATTGAATAACTCTTGAATAAATACGATTTTCAATCTGCCTTCATTATTTAATAACATCATTTATCGCAGGACAAAAGGGACGACGCCATCATCGGCATCCGGTCCACCGCCCTGAAGTTCGGCCCCCAAACTAAAGCGTGGCTGAGCGTGTTCGGCACAGGGATGATAGGCGGCCTCGCCTATTCCGGTATGGCCGCATCCCTGGCCTGGCCGTACTACGCCTGCCTGGCTTCGGTCGGCGTGCACCTGGCCTCCCAGGTAGGCAATTGTTGTTTTTTTCTCTCCTTAGATGTCTCTCATCCGCAGTCTGTTAACCCACTTATTCAACCTGACTCAGCAATATTGCCATAACAAAACAAACCGTTTGACCCCCATAGATGAATATACAGAATGTCTTTACAGGTGGATTCCTGACTTGATAATGAGTCGAAAATATTCAACCAACCATGACCTAATATCAATAGTTATGGGAATGTGTAATATCAAAGTTGCATTTTTTTATAATATTTCTGTCTTATTTTTCGCAAAAAGTTGAACTGTCGTTATTGTAACTTATATAGTTTGTAAAAAATTCATTTACTTTAATACAAGTTGAAAAAAAGGATAAAAATCTTGTAAAAATTAAAAATATAATTTTTTATAAGGTTTTTATCATTTTATTTGAGTTGTATTGAAGCAAATGATTTTTTTTTATAGTCAATATAAGTTACTGCTCAGAGAATGCAATTACCGTAGCCTTGAGTAGTGACAACAGTAAGGCCTAGTGATATTGGGGGTCAGAATCGTAAGAAATATCATTGACTCTCCGGACTTACTAGAGAATTATTCGTGCCAAAAAACTATTTGCATGTTCGAGGTCATGCTTTATCGCAATGTAATGAATTGGCACACTATTACGCGTAATGTGCAATGTGTAAACAAATTAAACAATCATGTCAATGCACTTAATGATAGCATTAAAAGAATAAGGTACTCATCTATTAAATTGCATGGTAAATGGAGCAATCTGTCATGCAGTTAATAAAAAAAATGTATATTACAAATGGTCTCGGTGGGGCAGTGTCACTCGCAAAAATAAAATACCAAAAAATCACTCCATTAATAAGATTTTTTCTTTTTCTAGATAGCGACACTGGACACGGAGAATCCCAAGGACTGCGCTGATAAATTTGTCTCCAATAGCACCGTCGGCCTGTTGATCTTTATAGGGATCCTACTCGGCAAGTGGAAGGTCTTCGCCGAATACGTGCGGAGTGACGACGCCGAAAAACCTAAAGACAGCAACATTTTAGAAATGTCGACAAAATTGATAGCTTAAAAATTACCTGTCGTGTTATCCTTGCTTCATTTTACTATTTTAAATGTACAAATATTATATTTATGATTTTGTTAAATTTTTTTTTACTATTTTTAAAATAATTACCTATTCTTTTATTTGCGTTCAACTTGCAAAAGTTTCGAGTTGAAAAAAGATCAAAAAGTTGTCAGGTCCCCCAATGTTGGCGATTACCTGTCTGTCGAATCCTCACCCGCCTCGTTCCGGTCCACTCTCTGATGTTGACGAACCCCTTTAAAAACCCGGCTGTTAATCTTTCTCCAGAGATCTCAGTCTTGAGCTGCGACTTAGCGACCTCTTTCAAACCTATTTAGTACGCTATGGCAGCCGTGCGGCTGTTGCAACGCTGGGTCGCACGGTTTGCATTAATAAATGCCAATCTGGCGGCGAATGAGCAGGACCGATATAGGAGCTTTTGCTTTTAAAACTGTCCTGGGTGAGCGGTGGCTCTTCCCTCATTGGTGTGTGCTAAGGTCAGCTATAATTTGTTCATGAATATATTTACTTTAAGTGATTTCATTTTCCTACTTTTCGACTCAAGGCTTACATCAACAATAGCAGAAAGTCACGCAAAGATGATTTTTCGGTACTTAACAGAAATAACCATGTACAAAAATATGACATTTGTAACCCAAAAATATATTTTGCACAGTGTTGCACTCGGATTGCGATATACCCGTCGGCTTTTTTTTATATTTTCATATGTAAGTATATAAAAGGGTCTGTAGTACAGTAAGTTTGTTTTAATCGTATATCTAGTCGTGATGAAATAAACGTATATGTGGGACAAATTTGTTTTACTTTCTCTTCATTTGAAAATAACTGACGAAGAGCGGTTGTATAGCAGGAATGCTCAGGCGGCTATTGCGGACCAGCCGAAAGTGATGGAGGCCAAAGACTCTGTTTCTATTTTTCTCATGTTGCCTGTCTGTCAAGGATGTGGACAAACCTTTTAATCAACATCTGACCCACTCCTGACCAGCAACCGCTCTGAAGTTTGACAGAGAGACGTGTTGTGGAACAAAAAATGATCATATTCTTAAGTGTGTGATTTTCTGGGATATTTAAAATTAAAACAAAAAACAAGTATACAAACACCTACTATAGGTCGACCACAGACAAAAGACCATTTCCTAGCTTTGTACGGTAAGAAGAAAGTGGGGGAAAGTTGCCTGGCAAGCCTGTATTACAAGCCTCAATATGCTATTCCAAATAAATACATATTTTTTAGTTTAAAAATGGTTATTTTATATTCATTTTTTGCATTGTAACAACACACATATTTTTTGCGCATATTCTTTTGAATGCGGTCTAGCTACAGACATAATACGATCATGAAACTGTTTGACAATGTGAGTTCACAACAAATTGCATCTTCCATCCCAATATTATCATCAAATATAAACAGAATTTAAGGGTACTACTACTTCTTACTAATATGATATTTCTTTGTATATAATCATTGTTTCGTAATCACCGCGCGCGGGCTGCCGCGATTTTGGTTAGTCGGACTGTCACAATTGTTCTGCGCCAATCGCTAGCCAGGATTCGAATTTTTAAAAATCTGCCCAGTGACAGTTGAAAAGCGTGTCAGGTGTCATTTTTTAGGTGAGAATGGACATTCCTCTTCGTGTATGTTCAACATCAGTTCAATTTAGCCTTCCGGAAGAGACACACCAACTGTTCCGGATTCGACGAAGCCAGAAGAATCTCGATTGAAGCGGCACCCGCCTTCCCAGGAAACCGCAAGTACAATTTGTCCACTGTGTCGTAGTTAGCTTTGGCCCAGTATATCTTGGGTGTCATTTGTTATCAATCATTGTCGGCGGCAATTGGAAGGAAAATCTTTCTTTCTAATAACCGACCCGCGTGCAATGGTGGCGAGTGTCATCGTACAATAATTGTTATACATTCAATTCTATTTTGTACTACCTAGATTAATGTATATTTATACTTTATAGCAATAAACTGTTCGAAGAATATTTTTTCTTCTTCTGTATGAAGGCTTGAACTTTGTGGTGACATTATTATTAAAATAAATAATAATAAATAATAATATAGCAATACAATAATATAGCAATACTCCTTCTCTACGCAAGAGTCTCTGACTCTCACAGAGATAGCATATACATATAGCTTTATTTTAAATGTTATAATAATTTATGTTAAAAGAACAAATAAATAAATTTAAAAAAAAGTTTATACCTTAAAAATAAATGTATAAAAAATGACTAAAAAGGATGAAATAGCATTTTTTAATAGCTGCACAGAGCGATCGCAGTTTTAGTATTTTTTTATAATAGCGTTTTTTAATTTTTTAAACCAGGTTTCGATATACAACACTAAATTCCGAATTTCTCTTGAAATTGTGATATACGAAAATATTATTTGATGTTTTCAGTTTAATGATGCGTCTTGAAACACCATTACTAGTCTGATCCACCCGCGACCAGCATCGTGCTCATTGGACTGCGATGGCTGCCTCATCAGAAAGGATGCGATCGATTATAGCTTGCCCAAAGTAAATTGGCGTGCGGCGACTTTGGAACTAGAACCCGCCCCACCCGCACCCGGCGGTAACCCCTCGCCCTGTCATTCAGTACAATTTTGTATTTACTCGGGAGCTGTGACATCTTGATTACCAATATATACTGAATTATTATGTCAAAAACATCTTAAACAGTCCGGGATTGTGCAAGAACAATTGCCAATGTAGTTTTAAAATTTTGCGAAGCTGAAAAAGCAAATAATGGATCAATATTACCGTTTGACAGGTTGACAGATAGAGCGGCCGCCATTACTGGTTCGTTTCTTTAGTGTTGCCCGACCAAATTTCTATTAAAGGCTCCGACACCGGTCACCGGACATTCTGTACTGTATCGTGTAATAAATTTAAACCCTGGCAACTTCTGTTACGCGACAGGGACGCCCTCCCCCGCACGCCAATTTATACTGGTACGTCAATACGACAGAAATTTGTCTTTCTACCCTCCTCCCCCGTACGCAGAGGGTTGGAGCCGTGTGCCCAAGCACCAGCCTTGTCCAGTTCCGACCGATCAACGAAGCAGCCTGCGCTGCCCGGGCTCTTGCCCTCGGCAGCCCCTTCGGCGGCGGGCCTCTAGCCGCCGCCACATGTTTTCAAGAACGCGGATCGGCGCCATCAGCGTCGCCTGAGGAGAAGGCGCTCTGGACGGTTCCAGGCGATGGCCACCACAGGCTCCTGAGGAAGGCCTGACGCCTTCCTGCAGCTCGGCCACTTGCTTCCGCGGTTGGCCACGACCTGGACCACGTGCGCTCCCAATGCTAACCTAACCTAACCTAACCCGCGGCCACGAGAACTGCGAATAGTGTTTTTTTTAATTGTGTTGTTTTTTGAACTGATATGTGATAGGACACGGTAAATTGGTGCGAAGGTCGGAACTGCTTATGTTTAGGCTAGAATTGGTCATTAAGTTAGTATTGTTTTAGACCATAAGGATTAATTTGAATGTGAATAAACGTTTAAATATAATTGTCATATTGTTTTTGAAACTCCCGCTACTTTCCTTGACATTTCATTGATAAGGTCGTTTCGCACATTTCTTGTAAAATGAAACTGTTTGTAATGTGAGCCGTTCATATTCTATTCTGCATGTAGTTATTCTTTCAAACCTCCTCCAGCAACATGTCTCGAAGTATTATAGCCGTTCGTATTATCATTATCTATGGTCAACTGCAGAGTTTATCCACATTGTTGTCTGACAGCTGACGTTTACCTACATTTTTCGTGGTGAGAACCATTTTAAAACAACGCTAAATATCTGACATATTATCAATAAAACTGTGACGCAAACATTTGGAACACTTGCTGAACAGAAACGTGCGAAACAGACGTATGAAGGGTACTAATTCGTATTAAGGTAGTGCGTTAGGGCCGATTGTTTCAAGTTGGATTAAAGTAAGCGTTCTCTTAAAGCATAGATTTTTACGTTCTCCACCAATCAGACGATCCGTTTTCGTAAAAATCTATGCTTTTATCGACCGCTTACTTTGATCGAACTTGAAACAACCGGGCCTTAGACACGTAGGCGAATGAGGGTTCGTTTTGAACTTTAAAAAATGTAAGGTCAGTGTGTCATATTGAATTAGAGTGGAAAACTCGTTAAGACGCGTAGTATGCGTATTTGTGTTCTGGAAGACAGACGTTGCTCAGTATTTTAGGTGTATCGTAATTCTGCACTTCGGCTATATAAATGAATAAACGAATGTCATTTTAATAAACAAATAAGCGTGAGCCCGCTAGCTAGCTATTAATACTTAACTACTAATAGCTACTTATATAAAAAAAAACATGACATTCTATTTTTATTTAAAATAATATACCGTATATACTGCTATTATGGCACGAAATATCACGCTCCATTTCAAGTATATGTTTCTTGCTCTAATCTTATGAATATGCAAGGATTGCATAAAGTTGGCAAGGAATTGAATTCTGTGGATTTGCTTGGTATAAGTAGCATTCGTGTATGCACTCACGTACGCGCGGTAGAAGCTATACTTCTACAAACAAAAATTTGAAATACAAAAAAAAACGAAACATTCGTGAACTCGCATGTAAAAAGAATCTGACAGCTGACAAGAATTCAATATGGCATCGGCATTGAGACGTTGTTCCTTTTCAAAAAGCGCGTGCCTTATCAAAACAGTCCAAGTACCTACCCACTTTCATGTTTTATCGATTTTCGGCCTAAAACGGTTCCGCACTCAAAAGTTTCGAAATCATACTTTGTCAGCCGCCTTTAAGGCCGAATGAATGAATGTGTTTTTTGTTTTGAAAAAAAATCTGACAATTACGTCGCTTTTGCAATAAATAATCACTTATAATCGTTTTTGGCATGGCAAAACGATCGAAACATTCGTTAACTAGCATGCAAACAGACAGCTGACAATAATTCAATATGGCGTCGTTAGTTCTGGTATCGCATTTCCGCTGCATGTTCCGCTACATGCTGCGTGCGCAACTTCCGTTACAATAAAAAAATTACCCTGAATGCCCCAAAAGAAGTTAAGTTAAGCAGGGTGTCTGTGACCTTAATATTGTTTATCATTTTATTTTCCTTGTCTGTTTCATTTTCATTTTTTTTATTATTAATTTATTTCTCTACTTTTGTATTTTTTTTTGTATAATTTTGTATTACTTAATACATAAAAGTGTGGTAGAAAATAATGCAAAAAAGGAGGTATAGGACACATGTAAGACAATGATCATAAATATTAATTTAATAGACACAGATAATAAGGAGGAAAAGCTAAAGCAAACAGTTGTAGAATGCGACCACTATAAATTGGCGTGCGAGGGAGGGCGTCCCTGTCGCGTAACATAAGTTGCCAGGGTGTAAATTTATTACACAATACATAATGTACAGAATGTCCGGTGACCGGTGTCGTAGCCTTTAACAGAAATTTGGTCAGGCAGCACTAAAGAAACCAAGCCGTAATGGCGGCCGTTCTATCTGTCAAACTGTCAGACGGTAATATCGGTCCATTATTTGCTTTTTCAGCTTCGCAAAACTTTAAATTGGAAATTGTTCTTGCACCATCCCGGACTGTTTAGGATGTTTTGGACATAATAATTCAGTGTATATTGGTAATCAAGATGGCACAGCTCCCGAGCAAATACAAAATTGTACTGAATGACAGGGCGAGGGTGCGGGCTGGGCGGGTTTTAGTTCCAAAGTCGCCGCACTCCAAGTTATTGTAGTCAAGCGGTAATAAGTAAAACGCACAATGTATATAATGCATATAATGGTCAGGGAGAATGATTAGTTTTCAGTATCTGTCTCACCACACGACGATACTCTTTATATTTGGTATTAAAAACATTTATTGATTGTAAGTGCCTGGTTATTTTCTTGCTTGCAAATGTATTAATTAATTATTGCCCCATCTTCATTTTGTTTTAAGATATTTAAGTAGCAATGTTTGTTGAACTATTATTTTTGTAAATTAACAATCATTCCATGTTAAACCACAAGGGCTTTTAAATAAATACAATCTGTGTATTATACGCAATCGTATCAATGTATTAAAATGTGCAAAGTTATGAAGCGTTTATTGTATTATAATTCGTCTCGAAATTACTTAAAGCGTATAACCGTCGATTAACTTGTGTGTTTCAGACGTATTTCAAGCATAATTAATTTAAAATATTGTCGTTCTGCGACAGCGCAGAAACCCGAAGAAGTATGGACTTATCCATGTCGAATACTTTTAATATTAAGTCCGAGCCGGTGGAAGATGCTGTCGACGTAGTTATGCTTGATACCGATGTATCCTACTGCGATGTTAAACAAGAATGCTTAGAGCAGCCTAGCGACATGGAGCAAGGTATTTGAATCATTTAATTAAATTAAATTAATTATAATATGATACATTTTTACAATATATTTGATTCTATGTTTGGGGGTTTCTGGTTGAGGATGATGTGTGTGACGGATTTAGAGAAGCTGCTTATTAACGCTAATGGTAGAATATTCTTATCCGATTTTGGTTCTTCCTGCTCATTAATAAAATGTAGGTCAACGTTCGGTCTGTTAAGGAAAACGTAAGTTCTGGCATCGCATTTTCGTGTGCGGAAATTTTTTTATAGGTGTGTGGCCGTACACCCGCTAATCAACAAAAATAGACCTCGGCTACCATGAAACGGATTGCGAATTAGAAAAGTTTTACCACATATTGAGTTCTTTTCTTCTACTGCTTTCAGATTCTTTGGACGGAAACGGCTCGCAATTTACTACAGCAATAGAAGCGTTTAAACAAAAAAAAACAGGACCGAGTTTGTCTGCATCCAAATGTGACGCTAAGAAGCCGTTTTCCTGTAAGGAGTGCGGTTATTCGTGTTCTAGGAAACAGCACTTGAAGGTACACGCGCTCACCCACAGCGGCGAGAAGCCCTTCTGCTGTCCAGAGTGCGGCTTCCTGTGCTCCCGGAAGCAGCACCTGCAGAGGCACATGCTCGTCCACACGGGGCACAAGCCCTACTGCTGCTCGCGCTGCGACTTCGCCTGCACTCAAAAGCAGTCACTGAAAAGTCACATGTACACGCACACGGGAGAGAAACCCCTCGCCTGTTCGGAATGCAGCTACACATGCGCGCAAAGACAAGCCTTAAACAGGCATATGCTAACTCACACAGGAGAAAAATCGTTCTCTTGCTCTGTTTGCAACTACGCCTGCTATCGAAAGTACGACCTAACATGTCACACGCTCACCCACGCAGACAAAAAACCGTTCAAATGCTCAAAGTGCAATTACACGTGCAGCTTGAAATCGTACCTGACAAAACACACCCTGACGCACGCCACAGAAGAAGCGTTATTCTGTCCCCAGTGCGACTACGTCTGCTTTCGCAAGCTTTCGTTGAGAAATCACATTTCAACACACGCCGCTGACAGACCTCGCTTCTCTTGCCCGCAGTGCGCGTACGCGTGCTCGCAGAAGCAGACTCTGAAGCGCCACATGCTGAAGCACAGCGGCGAAAAGCCGCACGCGTGCTCCGAGTGCGCGTACGCGACGTACCGCAAGCACAACCTGGTACTGCACAAGCTGACGCACGCGGGAACGAAGGCGTTCGCGTGCGCGCAGTGCAGCTACACCTGCGCGCTGAAGTCGAACCTGAACAAGCACATGCTGACGCACGCCGAAGAGAAGCCGTTTTCTTGTACCCTCTGCGATTACGCGTGCTATCGAAAGCACGATTTGGTCTACCACGCGTACACGCACACCGGAGAAAGACCGTTTTCTTGTTCCGAGTGCAGTTACGCTTGCTACAGGAAACGGAACTTGGTCTTGCACGCCCTGACCCACTCAGGGAGCAGGCCGTTCTCGTGTTCTCAGTGCCCGTACGCGTGTTCGCTGAAGTCGAACATGAAGAAGCACTCGATCACGCACTCCGGGGAGAAGCCGTACTCGTGCGCGGAGTGCGGCTACGTCTGCTCGCGCAAGAACTATTTGAACAAACACGTCCTCATTCACCTGAGCGAGAAGCCGTTCTCTTGTTCGCAGTGCGCCTATTCGTGCGCGCAGAAGCAGAAATTGAAGCGACACGTGCTGACGCACGGAGACGTCGGCCCCCTCGTCACCTCGCAGGACGGGCACGTGTCCACATGACGTGAGACTTGTTTACCTAATAAAACGTTATAAATAATAATCGTTCTTCCATAATTAACAAACTAATATACAATTAGTAAAACATTTTTGAACAAGTTCAAATTCTTCAAGGACACATTTACCGGGTTTGTCCCCAGAGAGATCAGCATTAATCAAGATATATTATAGATGTCTCACAGAGACGAAGCTATTTACGTGGGAATGTAGGAATGGAAATATTTCAGGGCTTACGACCTGTAATTGACTGGCTTAATTGATCACAAATTGTAACGTTTATCGATTCCTCCCATGATCGATCGTCTGATAAGTGTCATGTAAACATAAAATCGGATGAATGTCATATACAATGTGTCTCATAGCTAGTAGCAAAAACTTTGCAGGTGGATTCCTGCCTTGATGAGTCGATAATGTTCAAGCAACCGTGATTTAATTTCAATTGTTATGGAGATATGCAATAACAAAATGTGCATTTTTTTTCTCAATATTTTTGACTTATTTTTTGTAAAAAGTTGAACCACTCTAAACTCAATAAAATGATAAAAACCTTGTAAAAATATTTATTATTCTGATAATATTCAGAATTATTAACATTACACTAGAATATGTCTGAAAATATTTTCGACTACAGGGGGCGGTAGTAAAAACACAACTCACATACGAAACCAGGTGTGCAAGTTAAGCATATATATACTTCCTAAATTTGATAGACGTGGTATTCTATCAAGGGTTGAATTGGTGAACGCTACATTGTGTAAAACGATCACTTAATCGTCAGCCGTACGATAGTCGTAAGCCCTATGAAAAACCAAATGAACTTCCATACCTCATTTCCCATATAATAAAGCTTCGTTTCTAAGAGACATCTATAATTTATATCTTGACAACATGTCTACTTTATAAATAAATAAATAATACCAAATTATATAATAATTTGTGTTTCATTTTCAAATTAAATCGGCGTACCCGATGGGCTATCTTATATTTTAGGGGTATAAAAGAAAAGGCTTTTTTGGTATACATACAAAAAAAATAAAAAAACCTTTTGAATGCAGTCACTGAGGATTACTAATATAATTAAGAATGTACTGAATTTTAAATTTTATCAGAAATAAATCGCTATCCCTTCCAAAATAATGCTTCCAAATCACTATTAAAAGCAAATGTAGTAATATCCACGTGAACCAATTAACCCTCTAGGATTTGTCACGTGATAAAATGACCGCTTCACGTTAAAAGTGAGAGCTGGTGTCGATTTTAGAGTGAAATATCACAATAAAGGCAGCAAATATCCAATTACGCAAATAGAAAAAGCAGAAATGTCCACTATTTCGTAACAAACACGGCAATCTTCTGTGTGTTGTTTTCTGGGATAATACGCCGGGTACATTTTATATTTCGGATCCCATTGCAGGGTCCGAAAAACCTGAGAAAACAGCCGTGAAAACCTGAGAACATTTTTAAACACAGCGATATCCATATTTAAAATTTAAAAGTTCAATATTTACTTTTAATAGTATACGAAAGGAAAACTGAAGTGGCAAATGTTTTTAAACTTAATTCAAATAAGTTTTAGGTTTCAAAGATTCCAGAGAAATTTTCTTGAATAGTGACAGTTTTTTTTTGTATTTATCTAAGAAACACCTTAGTGGGATATTGTTCCTTTGCTTTAACATCCCTCATTTATTCTCAACACCAATACTCAAAAACTCAGTATATCTTAAGAATATTCTACGACACAGAATGTTGACAATTTTTCTCTGCTTATGTTTCTGCAGTTTGTTATTTCACTTTGTCTTTTTGCTTTTATTATTTATCTATGATTTGATGTGATTTGTTACCATTCTATTACTCATATTATGTTCATAACTCTTCGTATGTGACTTGCACTGTTTTGTTTCAATGAAATGAACAATGTTCACAGAACACAGAAGAAGCCTTGTGGTAGCGGCGGGCTTTTAGCATAATTCTCTTCAAACGTATATTATTGAAAGAATCTCGAATAAAAACACAATTTTTATCATTACTTTTTATTGAAATACAATCGATTTAATCGGTACACACACAGAAATACAGTTTAAAAATTACCGTAATGGGGAAGTTTAATCCTGCTGCGAATGAAATATATTAGACTGGAAAAATATCGATCTCGGAATCTGATTGGGGTAATCTACAAATGAATAATTTCTTCACCGAGCATTTTGAAAGTACACCTGCTATGTGGGTAGCCTGTAGCGTCGTTATGGTAAACATTGCCAAATAGTCCAATACAATACACATGCAAAATAAACAACTCAATGTGGAAAAACAATTCCCGGGAGCTCCTTGACCTTGTAAGCTTTCTAAATAATATAATTTATCAGGAAGAGCTGATTAAAAACTCTTCTTCACATGTCAAAAATATTATATTTTATTTACTGAACTCTCTCTCTTTACTTCTTTCCTCCCTTTGCGCATCCTTTACCTTTATTTTCTTTAGAATGGGATCCTTTGCCCTTTCCTTTGTTTTCTTTGGAATGGGATCCTTTTCCCCCGCCTTTATTTTCTTTGGAGTGGGATCCTTTGCCCTTTCCTTTGTTTTCTTTGGAATGGGACCCTTTTCCTCCGCCTTTATTTTCTTTGGAATGGGATCCTTTCTTACCACACTTTCCTTTCTTTTTCTCAGCACTGCTTTCAGCATGACTCGCAGCGGAACTTGCAGCGGAAGTTGAAGCTGAACTTGCCGCGGAACTTGAAGCGGAACTTGCGGCAGAACTTGCAGCGGAACTTGCGGCTGAATTCGATGCACTGGATGATTCTGACGTGGCTACGCTGGATGCAGAGCTGGATGAGCTGGAGCTGGATGCTGAACTAGCGGATGAACTTTCAGCTGAGTGACTTCCGTTCTTATGTCCTTTGCCTTTTCCCCATCCTTTATTTTCTTTAGAATGCGATCCTTTGCCCTTTCCTTTGTTTTCTTTGGAATGAGAGCCCTTTCCCCATCCTTTGTTTTCCTTAGAATGAGATCCTTTCTTACCCCACTTTCCTTTCTTTTTCTCAGCACTACTTTCTGCATGACTTGCAGCGGAACTTGAAGCAGAACTTGCAGCGGAACTTGAGGCAGAACTTGCAGCGGAACTTGCGGCTGAATTAGATGCGCTGGATGATTCTGACGTGGCTACGCTGGATGCAGAGGTGGATGAGCTGGAGCTGGATGCTGAACTAGCGGATGAACTTTCCGCTGAGTGACTTCCGTTCTTATGTCCTTTGCCTTTTCCCCATCCTTTATTTTCTTTAGAATGCGATCCTTTGCCCTTTCCTTTGTTTTCTTTGGAATGGGAGCCCTTTCCCCACCCTTTGTTTTCCTTAGAATGAGATCCTTTCTTACCCCACTTTCCCTTCTTTTTCTCAGCACTACTTTCAGCATGACTTGCAGCGGAACTTGAAGCGGAACTTGCAGCGGAACTTGCGGCAGAACTTGCAGCGGAACTTGCGGCAGAACTTGCAGCAGAGCTTGCGGCTGAATTAGATGCGCTGGACGACTCTGATGTGGCTACGCTACTTGAACTGGATTCAGAAGTGGATGAGCTGGAGCTGGATGCTGAACTGGCGGATGAACTTTCAGCTGAGTGACTTCCGTTTTTATGTCCTTTGCCTTTTCCCCATCCTTTGTTTTCTTTTGAATGGGACCATTTTCCCCATCCCTTGTTTTCCTTAGAATGAGATCCTTTCTTACCCCACTTTCCCTTCTTTTTCTCAGCACTACTTTCAGCATGACTTGCAGCGGAACTTGAAGCGGAACTTGCAGCGGAACTTGCGGCAGAACTTGCAGCGGAACTTGCGGCAGAACTTGCAGCGGAACTTGCGGCAGAACTTGCGGCTGAATTAGATGCGCTGGATGATTCTGATGTGGCTACGCTGCTTGAACTGGATTCAGAAGTGGAGGAGCTGGAGCTGGATGCTGAGCTCGCGGATGAACTTTCAGCTGAGTGACTTCCTTTGTTACCTCCTTTGCCTTTACCCCATCCTTTGTTTTCCTTAGAATGGGACCATTTTCCCCATCCTTTGTTTTCCTTAGAATGGGACCATTTTCCCCATCCTTTGTTTTCCTTAGAATGGGACCATTTTCCCCATCCCTTGTTTTCCTTAGAATGAGATCCTTTCTTACCCCACTTTCCTTTCTTTCTCTCAGCGCTGCTTTCAGCATGACTTGCAGCGGAGCTTGAAGCGGAACTTGCAGCAGAACTTGCGGCAGAACTTGCGGCAGAACTTGCAGCGGAACTTGCAGCGGAACTTGCGGCAGAACTTGCAGCAGATGTTGCGGCTGCGCTAGATGATTCTGATGTGGCTACGCTGCTTGAACTAGATTCAGAAGTGGATGAGCTAGAGCTGGATGAGTTGGAGCTGGCTGAGCTGGAGCTGGATGAGCTGGATTCTGAGCTAGCGGAGGAACTTTCAACAGAGTGACTTCCTTTTTTGCCTCCTTTACCTTTTCCCTTTCCTTTTTTTTCTTTGGAATGGGATCCTTTCTTTCCTCCTTTTCCTTTCTTTTTCTCAGCACTGCTTTCAGCATGACTTGCAGCGGAACTTGAAGCGGAACTTGCAGCGGAACTTGCAGCGGAACTTGCAGCGGAACTTGCAGCGGAACTTGCAGCGGAACTTGCAGCAGAACTCGCGGCAGAACTTGCAGCAGAGCTTGCGGCTGAATTAGATGCGCTGGATGATTCCGATGTGGCTACGCTGCTTGAACTGGATTCAGAAGTGGATGAGCTAGAGCTGGATGAGTTGGAGCTGGCTGAGCTGGAGCTGGATGAGCTGGATTCTGAGCTAGCGGAGGAACTTTCAGCAGAGTGACTTCCTTTTTTGCCGCCCTTACCTTTACCTTTTCCCTTTCCTTTTTTTTCTTTGGAATGGGATCCTTTCTTTCCTGACTTTCCTTTCTTTTTCTCAGCACTGCTTTCAGCATGACTTGCAGCGGAACTTGAAGCGGAACTTGCAGCGGAACTTGCAGCGGAACTTGCAGCGGAACTTGCGGCAGAACTTGCAGCGGAAGTTGCGGCTGAATTAGATGCGCTGGATGATTCTGATGTGGCTACGCTGCTTGAACTGGATTCAGAAGTGGATGAGCTAGAGCTGGATGAGTTGGAGCTGGCTGAGCTGGAGCTGGATGAGCTGGATTCTGAGCTAGCGGAGGAACTTTCAACAGAGTGACTTCCTTTTTTGCCTCCTTTACCTTTTCCCTTTCCTTTTTTTTCTTTGGAATGGGATCCTTTCTTTCCTCCTTTTCCTTTCTTTTTCTCAGCACTGCTTTCAGCATGACTTGCAGCGGAACTTGAAGCGGAACTTGCAGCGGAACTTGCAGCGGAACTTGCAGCGGAACTTGCAGCGGAACTTGCAGCGGAACTTGCAGCAGAACTCGCGGCAGAACTTGCAGCAGAGCTTGCGGCTGAATTAGATGCGCTGGATGATTCCGATGTGGCTACGCTGCTTGAACTGGATTCAGAAGTGGATGAGCTAGAGCTGGATGAGTTGGAGCTGGCTGAGCTGGAGCTGGATGAGCTGGATTCTGAGCTAGCGGAGGAACTTTCAGCAGAGTGACTTCCTTTTTTGCCGCCCTTACCTTTACCCTTTCCCTTTCCTTTTTTTTCTTTGGAATGGGATCCTTTCTTTCCTGCCTTTCCTTTCTTTTTCTCAGCACTGCTTTCAGCATGACTTGCAGCGGAACTTGAAGCGGAACTTGCAGCGGAACTTGCAGCGGAACTTGCGGCAGAACTTGCAGCGGAAGTTGCGGCTGAATTAGATGCGCTGGATGATTCTGATGTGGCTACGCTGCTTGAACTGGATTCTGAAGTGGATGAGCTAGAGCTGGATGAGTTGGAGCTGGCTGAGCTAGAGCTGGATGAGCTGGATTCTGAGCTTGCGGAAGAACTTTCAGCAGAATGACTTCCCTTTTTGCCCCCCTTACCTTTACCTTTGCCTTTTCCTTTCTTTTGTTTAGAATGTGACCCTTTTTTTTGTTTAGAGTGTGATCCGTTCTTTGCTCCAGAGCCTGTGTGGCTCTCGGTGTGACTGTTTTCATCTCCAGTCGACGCATCTGCTACTGCGTGAGCACAACCTTTGGTTATTGTAACTGTCTTGGGTGGCTTTCCCTCTTCACTAAGGCTGGTCGTAAAACTTTCAGAGCTTCCAGTTTTGCTCCAGGAAGTAGTTTTGGACACTCCTGTACTACTTGATGAGCTGGAGGAACTGCTTGATGAACTGCTAGATGAACTGTGGTGTTCTTCGCTTTCATCTTTTTCAGGACATTCTGTCGTGGTTATTGGTGCGCATGTTGTTGTAGTTGGCCTGCATGTCGTTGTTGTGATTGGTTTTGTTGTGGTTGGCCTGCAAGTCGTTGTTGTGATTGGTTTTGTTGTGGTTGGTCTGCAAGTCGTTGTTGTGGTTGGTCTGCAAGTCGTTGTTGTGATTGGTTTTGTTGTGGTTGGCCTGCAAGTCGTTGTTGTGATTGGTTTTGTTGTGGTTGGCCTGCATGTTGTTGTTGTGCTTGGTTTTGTTGAGGTTGGCTTGCATGTTGTTGTTGTACACGGTTTTGTTGTGGTTGGCCTGCATGTTGTGCTTGGTTTTGTTGTTGTTGGCTTGCATGTCGTTGTTGTGATTGTTTTTTTTGTAGTCGGTTTGCATGTCGTTGTCACTGCTGTGCATGGTTTTGTTGTAGTCGGCCTGCATGTCGTCGGTGTTGTCGTCCTCTTTGTGCACGGAGCTGCAGTTGTTGGTCTATGTGTAGTCTTATGACAGGGGCACTTATTTTGCCACCCGTAGTTGCCGTGGTAGCACTTGCCGTACTTGGACAGAATGGGGCGTGATTCCTCAATCGAGAGCGAAGAATCATTGTCGGCATTCAGAATACAAAGCAGTTCCAATATCCGTCTGATCCAAGAAGTTTTCTTGACGTTATGATTTTGGAACTTTTCGACTTCGTGGCCAATTTTTATTCTCACGTCTTCTTCGCTCGACTTTTCCTTCTTGACAATTTTCTTTGTCACCGTCGTGTGCTTCTTAGAAATGCCTTTTTTCGTATTTCGAACGTGTCCTCCATGTCTCTGAGAGCTTTCACTGGAACTGCTGGAACTAGAGCTGCTAGATCCTGAGTGATGGTGATGGTGGATGCTGTAGTGGTGGTGGATATCTGGAACTTCGTGGCTATCATGCCCATCAATATGCTTATGAATGTTGACGTGTGTGTCATGATCATCGAATTCGTGGCTATCGTGTCCATCAATATGCTTGTGAATTTTAACGTGTTTGTCATGATCATCGAATTCGTGGCTATCGTGTCCATCAATATGCTTGTGAATTTTAACGTGTTTGTCATGATCATCGAATTCGTGGCTATCGTGTCCATCAATATGCTTGTGAATTTTAACGTGTTTATCATGACCATCAATGCCATCGAAGTGGCTATCGGAATGTGAGCCTGATTTGGCATGACTTTCGGCATGTGAGCCTGATTCGGCATGACTTTTTCCATGTGAGCCTGTTTTGGTATGACTTTCGGAATGTGCGCCCGATTCGGCATGTGCACCTGATTCAGCATGACTCTCCGCGTGTGAGCCTGATTCGGTATGACTTTCGGCATGTGAGCCTGATTCGGCATGACTCTCGGAATGTGCGTCTGATTCGGCATGACTTTCGGCATGTGACCCTGATTCGGTATGACTTTCGGAATGTGCGCCTGATTCGGCATGACTTTCGGCATGTGACCCTGATTCGGCATGACTTTCAGAATGTGCGCCTGATTCGGCATGACTTTCGGCATGTGAGCCTGATTCGGCATGACTCTCGGAATGTGCGTCTGATTCGGCATGTGCGCCTGATTCGGTATGACTTTCGGAATGTGCGCCTGATTCGGCATGACTTTCGGCATGTGAGCCTGATTCGGCATGACTCTCGGAATGTGCGTCTGATTCGGCATGACTTTCGGCATGTGCACCTGATTCGGCATGACTTTCGGCATGTGACTCTGATTCGGTATGACTTTCGGAATGTGCGCCTGATTCGGCATGACTTTCGGCATGTGACCCTGATTCGGTATGACTTTCGGAATGTGCGCCTGATTCGGCATGACTTTCGGCATGTGACCCTGATTCGGCATGACTTTCGGCATGTGACGCTGATTCGGCATGACTTTCGGCATGTGAACCTGAGGATGCAGCACTGGCTGCATTACTTTCATTTTTTTTACCCATGCATCCTTTTTTCCCATCCTTCTGACCATGATTGCATTCTTTTTTGCCATGACTGCCGTCCTTTTTACCGTGACTGCCATCTTTTTTGCCATGACTGCCGTCTTTTTTACCGTGACTGCCATCTTTTTTCCCATGACTGCCGTCCTTTTTACCGTGACTGCCATCTTTTTTGCCATGACTGCCGTCCTTTTTACCGCCCCCCTTATTACATCCACCAGGGGCGATTCCTTTATTACACCCACCAGGGGCGCCTCCTTTGTTACACCCACCAGGGGCGCCTCCTTTGTTACACCCACCAGGGCCGCCTGCCTTCTCGTGACTCTTGCCGTGAGCGATGGCTCCGCCCTTCGCGCATCCTGCGTTGGCCTGGCCACTGTCGATCTGAAACCAAAATGAGTAGTCCACATCAAAGACCTGCTGAGAAAATGCAATTACCGCAGGCTCGAGTCACGAAGACAGGAAGACAGACTCGTGATATTTGGGGTCAAAATCGTAAGGAACACGATTGTTACTCCGAACTTACCAACTGCCTACTGGTACCAAAAAAAATATTTTGCGTAGTACTAAAATGCGATGTAATGACTATTCATTACATCGTGTGCCTATGCACACCATTACTCATCAAAACCTTCACCGGGCTTAAATGTCCAGAGAAGATAGAATATAAGTCGTGCCTCACAATATTCACAACACGGCCCCTCAATATACATACTATCGACGTATTATAACAAATAATAGACAACTTAGTTCAGCGCTGGAACATATTGTACCGTACCGTTAATTTTCGTTCGTTCGAGTTCGTGATCAGGGCTGATGTGTTGTTGTAAGTGGTGGTGTTGTGGTCTGATGGACCTTGCAATGGGATCCGAACCGTCAGCCAGAGAGGTCTTAAGGACGCCCTTTAATACCCCAAAATTTTTGGAAACTGAAACAACCCCCCCCCCACCAATTGAAAATGTTGTAATAGCATACTTTTCACACTTCTTGTAGGTGATTGTAGTAGATACAATTTTTTACTACTAATTAGTTCACTTCATTTAGTTTATGACACAAATGTAGTGCGCACTTTGTAGTCCTCAAACTGATGAACGTGTGTGTGTTGTAATCTTCATTTTAAAATGTAGTTTTTCCCTTCGCTAATGCTAATGCCAATCTTCAGTCGTGCCAAATCTATGGAATTTTGCTTAGCTCTGCAAACTTCTCTGTGGAATGGAAATAAGAAGAACTAACGACGCCTTATTGAATACTTGTCAGCTATCAAATTCTGTTCATTTGCGAGTTCACGAGTGATTATTTGCTTTCCAGCTTGCCGAAATCTATGAAAAGTGATATCACGGAAGCTACTTTGAAAATGCTTATGTTTTTTGAAGAGGAAATGGATCTCAAAGCTCTTTATTACGGCTGGAGCGGTATTTGTTCAACCCTGTGCTGTGTATCTATCGCTCGACCCAGAGTTTTGTTTATATTAACACAAACACTTTGTTTATATAAACAAAGAGGTCGAACTAGGGACACGGCGACACCACACCAGTAGCGAAGGGAAAAACTACATTTCAAAATGAAGACTACAACACACACACGTTCATTTGAGGACTACAAAGTGTACACTACATTTGTAGTAAAAAGTATATGAAGTGAACTACATAATTGTAGTACTACGAAATTGTAGTACTAATGAAGTGAAGTAATGAAGTAATTGTAGTATTCATGAAGTGAACTATTGCAGTACTACAAAATTGTAGTATTAATGAAGTAATTGTAGTATTATAGTACAATATCAATATTTTGTCATTTTTTCCTAAAATAAAAAAATCGGTGAGAAAAAAAAGGTCGCCGGAAAAAATAAATGAATATATCGACACTTTTCGGTAAAATAACATTTGGCCACCTAAAAATTTCCTCATTTACCTACATTGACTTCTAAAAATCTAAAAATTTACTATTTGAAGTAAGTACTCATACTTTCGATAACTTTCAAGTGTGTATACATTGTAGTGTTCTCTTTGAAATGAAGTGTACTATTTGAAGTATATACTTTCAATAACTTTGAAGTGTGTGTAGTTTGTAGTGTGCACTACACTTCAAAAGGTGTGAAGTAATGTAGTACTACATTGTAGTAGTGAGTGCAGAGCGGACCCATCACTACAGTACTACACACCAGTCGGGCTTCTGCCGTAACATCGCGCAGGCCTGTGCCGCGTACATTTTCATTTTCTCCGAGAGAATATCTTATTCCATCTACCTACAAACCTTCCCTAAACCTATTACCGCTGCAATAGGTTAATGTTGCCATGTCGCAACCGCAAGTATTGGAAATTATAAAAATAAATAAAGCTGAACCAATTTATGAATAATTATGAAGAGTAATATCTCTTGCCCTTCTTACACTTCGATACAATACAATTATTGATTAGGGGCCATTCAAGTATTAAGTAGGGGTCTTAGCTTTGCTTATTTTTGATGACATGATTACGTCAGCAATATTTATTTACTTTTTCTGATATTTCAGCAAACTTTAGTAGATTCTGATTTGAACACATATGGCAAGCCTACTTGTCTATACTTACAAGAAAGCGAAAAAGTTGTTCAGGGATTCCCCAAATTACTTGATATTGCTTACTCGCTTTTACGCGACGTTTTATGGTTACGTTAGAAAGAACTGAAGTAGGGAAATTAGTGCGCGCACTGTTCATATTTATCAGGCGCGTGCAGTACAAACAAGAATTATGACTTTTATTTAACCGTCGAATCGTTTAAAAATCGAAATGAAATATTTATGAAATATTAAAATCTCAATAAAATGTTAAATATTGTGAGTTGAATATAACGAGTTGTGTCTCTTATTTCGGTTTCTTTTCAAAATATATGCTAACGAAAAAGTCATGCTTCTTTTTCCACTGCACCCCCCTGATATTTATCTATTTTTCTTTTTTTTGTGAAATTTAGTAGATACTGATTTAAATACATAATACGGCAACCCTACTTGTATAAAAAATATAAATACAAAATAAAACATATACACCAATGATAACGTAAGCGTAGAAGGGGGGAGAAAGAGCTTTACTTACTTTTGCTGACAAGGGGGAAGAGGGGAGTTAAAAATTACAAAAATTCTGCTTAAATGGCCCCTTATGTAAAAAGAGTGGTTAAAAAACACAAAAAAGTCTATTTTAAACGTAAATTATTTAATTTGTAATATTATTTAAAAAAATGACTTGACTCACAAGTCCATATACATTAGAACCTCGTTGAATCGATAGTCAAGGCACCCAAAAAACATTTCGAAAACGCAATATTTACTACGCTAATACAAATATCACGACATTTCTATCACTCAATTACCCGATATTTACATATTTGTAAAAATTGTTTAGAATTACGAATTACCGGGTCTTTTGAATTATCTGGATTAATCTGCTATGAAATTAACATTTTGGGACTTGTTTGGTATAAAATGCCAATAATAAACAACTCTGTCACAACATAAATGTATTTTTTATTATATATTAAATACAATTAAAACTTCATTTCATTACAGTTTCTAAAACTTTTGTGATGGTATTATTATCATCGAACCTATATTATTAAACAAAACAAAAATTAACATTTTCAAACACCACTACGTCACGAAAATGGACAGGGACAGTTTAACTACAACGAAAAAGAGAATGATCCAATTATGGTTTTAAAATTTCGAATTATGGCGAATTTCGAATTATGGCGAATTTCGAATTATTTACTCATGATGCAATTTTCATAAGTTCTAAATTATAATAAATTAAATTATGGCCAATAAGAATTTGTCAAAGGAATCAAGACTAGCGGTACATAATGGCGTTCTAGTGCCAATCCTGATGTATGGAAGTGAAGCATGGAATTGGCAAAGAAGGAATAAAAGTAGACTGACGGTGAAAATCTTTGGTCGATAGAGTGAGGAATGAACAAATTAGAAGTGAATGTAATGCTGACTGTAGTGCGGTAGACAAAATAAAGAAAGGAGTGAGTGAGATGGTTTGGTCATGTGGAACGTGTGAACGAGGAAAGAATGGTTAAGAAAATATATGAGGCGAGTGTTGAAGGCAACAGGAATAGACGGCGTCCGCGTAAGACCTGGCACGATCAGATACTACAAGTATTCGTGGATGGCCCTGTTAAAAGTCGCAACAACCGTAGAACTTGTAAGAGAAGATGTATGAATGTAGCCGAATCAAAAGTGGTGTGCCAAGTTAGAAGAAAATGGCGTTCTATCCTCTCTGCCTACCCCTGCCGGGAACTGCGTGGTGGTTAGTTGGGTTAAATAATTTTTTTACCGTCGTTATAGATTTAGAAATTCATTTGAAGCATATGGAACTTGATGAATAAATTTTAATTTGATACCTTTTCATACAAAAGAAATGTGATACGCAATGCAAGAGGACTATGAGAAAAAAGTAACCCATAAAAACCAAGTTTTTATAATACTCCCTTTCTCATTTTCGGGTTTCGTGTCTACCGTATGCGTCGGAATCTCCGTAAAACTTTTATGAAAAAACCATTAAAAATTTGAAAAATCCAAAATTATACGATAATTATTATTTTTCTTAAACGAAAATTTGATAGATCTTCTTGACCGTCGCCACGATCTTGCAGAGTTTCAGCTCGATTGGATCACGGGAAAAGGATTAAAAATCGATCCAAAGTTTTTTCGTCAAGCAAGCAGACGCCACGAGTTAAAAGAAAGGAAGTAAAAGTACCTAATTTTCCTCGCATTGCCTTGCATAAATTACGGCCAGTTGTTTTATCAGGAGTAAGAGTAATAGTCAGTAATAGTTAAGAAATAATCATAGATTTTTGAGTTCTCCACCAATCAGAACACCCGTTTTCGTAAAAATCTATGTTTTTTGCTTATAACTTCTGATCAAACAACAGGCCCTTAGTGACGGCTGGAAACGCCAGTCTTCAGTCGTGCAAAATCTGTGGAATCGGGTGACGCCATCTTGTACGCGCCAAATTGAAAATGGCTGACGTCTCAACTGTCAACAGAGCGAGGCGCTGTTTGTAAGAAGCGGTGTTTGCTCCATAAGTCACTGTCAGGTGGACAAGCTAATCAAATATTTTAACAGCCAATGTTCTTAATTAATGGCGGCCGGTATTTGGTGGCGTATTTGATCAGCTCTCGTATTGTTCTGTCCCGTGTTTGCGGTGGTTCATCAATTTCGGATAATGTTATTGTAATATTATCAATCGAAAATCTTTTACGAAACTATTCCCAGACGACGTGCGCGACGCGGCGGCGAACCTGGCAGAAGTCAAATTAACTAAAAATGAACTTTTGAAAATATGATTTCAAAAGGTACCTACCTAATTTGTGAAAATGAACACATGAACAAAATATGTAGACATTTAATTATTTAATATTCATGGAAGACCAACAGCACAACACAACAATTCTTTGTTGCTTCTGCATAGAAACCATTGATATAATATAGATGGCCAATTACAGGTCTCCACGTGTAGAAATACGTTAGTAATGGTAAATTGTTATGAATAGGGACACGAAAAAACTATCGATACTTTGTGGTATCGAGTACTTTTCTTTCGATACCGATACTTTTACTCAATGAGTACTTTTTGGCAAGTATCGATACTTTTAAAAATTGCGACCTTTTTAGTTTTGGTCACTTTTTGGCGACCTTTTTCATTTCTTTCTGGCGACCTTTTTTTGGGTTTTTGGGTATCTTTTTCATCTTTTTTCTGGCGACCTTTTTTTGGTCATCGATATATTTTCCTATGATATTATGATATTTTCCCGATGTACTCGATACTTTGGAGTATCGATATTTTTACGAGTACGATACTTTTTTTCCGATACTACTCATGAGTACAGTTTAGATAATTTCTATTCGATATCGTGTCCCTAGGCATGTTAAGAATTATATAAGGGTCATCCATAAAGTACGTCATACTAATTTCATGATTTTTTGCAACACATAACTAACGTAAATTTATTATTACACGGTTTGGTTTCAATACTTGACTTGAATTTTAAAACAATTTTTAAAAGATCAAACTTAATACTTAAAAATTATAATGTTTTTGTAAATAATTCACGCCTTATTACAAAAACTAGCCGCAACCGGTCAAAAATGACGGTAGTACAGTACTTTTACATAACGTCGCTGTATATATAATAAATCATATGTGCCGTTTATATTTCTGAGACACACCAATCAATTTCTCATATAAATAATGGAGATATACTAAAAAAACAGTGCTGTTCATCTGGAAGGTCTGCCGAGTAATTATTTAAAATATTTTTTATAAATCTAGTCTGTGCAATTATTTTTTAAAATAGTTTTTATTCTATATTATATAGCGACGATAAGTAGAAGAATAAGTATTTATTTATTTATAGCCGACACCCATACCCATGAAATAATAATAACTACTTTTATCAAAATATTTGAACATTTTTTAATATATTCCCCTGCCGGAAGTTAAATGTAGGTACTATTCTAAACCCTGGCGATTGGGCGGAACATGAAATAGTTCGCATCTTTGCTAAGTCCTATTTGTAATGTATTTGCAGGCTCGGCGATAGCAACATCGCTATCGTTGCCGCCTTCGCTGGCCTGGGGTTCGAATCTCCGGCCGTTTAATTTGTTTTTAGCCTTAAATTCCAACGAAATTACGGACGTTACACGAGGTTACGGGGACAGACAGGCAACGAAATTATTATGTTTGAATCGGTTTTACTTGGAGAGACTCGGTTGGTAACAAAAATTTAAAAAAAAATTACCCACAAAACATAGTTTTCATTATAAATCCTTTATTTGCAAGGTCTCATTCACAGTTTTATAATTTCTTCACAATTTTAATTCGCACGAAAAAAATTATTTTACTTGTAATCAGATTTGTTTTTTAGTAATTTAATATATAGTAATTTAATATGTAGTAATTTAATATAACTAACTTACTAACCACCACGCCGTTTCCCCGCAGGGATGGGCAAAGAGGATGGAACGCCATATTCTTCTATCTTGGAACACTTTTGTTTGGGCTATATTCATACATCTTCTCATGCAAGCTCTACGGTTGTTGCCATCCACAAATACTTGTAGTATCTGATCGTGCCAGATCTTTCGCGGACGCCCTGTATTCATGATGCCTTCAATACTTGCCCCATACATTTTCTTAACCAACCTTTCCTCGTTTATGCGTTCCACATGACTAACCCATCTCAGCATTCCTTTCTTTATTCTGTCTACAACACTACAGTCAGCAGTACATTCACTTTTAATTTGTTGAATCCTCACTCTATCGACCAAACATTTTCCACACGAACGCCTTAGTGTTCTTATTCAGTCTACTTTAATTTTTTTTGCCAATTCCAGGATTCACTTCCATACATCAGAGTATGCACTAGAACGCCATTATGTACCGCTAGTCTTGCTTCTTTTGACAGGTTCTTATTGGCCATAATGGCATTCAGAGCACAATTTACTTTTTAAACATACTTCCCAAGTATACAAACTCATTCTCTTGTTCTAAGCATTCGTTGTTTACAATTACATCACACTAAGTCATTATTTCTTCTGTCTCCAACACCATCACTTTCGATTTGCTGACATTCATCAGAAGTTCACTCTGCACGCATACATCGGACATCCTGGACACCAGGCACTGAAGACCAGCTTCACTGTTAGCCACTAATACTGCATCGTCTGCGTATACTACAGGATATGGTGAACCCATCTATTTTCGCTCCTACTTCTAGTTCCTGGTTCCATGGTGACATTACGCATCCCTGTTTGACACCCTTTGTAATGTCAAAGCCAAGATGTGAATGCCCCATTAATTCTCACGCAAGCACTACTTCCCTCGTACAGGGATGCGATCGCCTGTATGAGTTTATTCTTCACCCCGCATTCAGACAAAACCTTCCAAAACTTGTTTTTCCTTCATTTATTTTAACTTAAAAATTAGACTTATCCATCTTCGCGGCGGAGGGTAATGAAATGAATTATTTTGAAAGTTTGAGAATTTGAATGATATTAATTCTTCTGTCAATATTCCCGTTACATCCACCCTTATACAAGTAACTTCACCTCATTTTACAATACCCTAACCAATGAATTTGAATTGAATCAAAGTAAAAATTCTATATATTTTTATTTTTTACAGTCCCATGAAAGTACAAACTTGTGTATGGAACCGGAGAGTATCACATATGTGACAGATAACTGTATTTTTTAATAACATATAACACATACACGCAAAGAAATATGTACATAGTAATATTTAAAGATTAGTATGTTAAGTTAATATTATAATATTTAAAAATAAGCATGTTAAGGTTAATATCACAAATCGCATCACTCAATTGTTCAATGATTTTACCTACGCACTTGTTGAACTTTGCATAATGATGTATAGTTATAATATTCGATGGTAGATTATTGAAATATTTCAATTAGGTACTGCATCTAGGTATATTTAGGGTTCTTGTCATTTTGCTAAGTCTATTTTGATCTTGAACCATATTTGTGTTTTTTTTTGATTGACGTATTTGTAATATTGAGTTGGTTTTACATATTATGCTGTCTAAATTTGAGACCTTGAATTCTTTGAAAATATTTTTATGATCAATTTTTGTATTATTTTTAATGTCTGCAGAATGAATCATTGTATATTATAGATGTCACACAGAGACAAAACTGTATTTTTATGGGAAAGTAGGTATAGAAGTCTTTTTTGGGTGTACATAGGGCTTATGACCCATCGTACGGCTGGCTTAAGTGATCACTTTACACAATGTAACGTTCGCCAATTAAATTTTTGGAAGTTGTATATATTTAAATTTTACGGCATCTTTCGTATATGAGTTGCAACAATCCTTTCGTCTCTGTGAGACATCTATAATATATTTATTGATTAATGATGTCCCTGTGACAAAAGTCCAATACTGTTCTGAAAAATTTGGACATACTCAAAATATTCCGTCTGCAGAATGGTTTTATACATTTCTCCCCAGCCAATTATTCCACTTCAACGTAGTCAGTTTGATACTTTATTAATAAGTTAACTTACACAGAGGTAATAAAGTTAATTTTTTTCATCGAATTTAATGATCATTGTGAATAATCTATACAATTTTAACGCCAATAAATCAATATATATAAAAGGAAACCCTTGTTTCCCTACCCGCCAAGTTTTCTCCACAACATGGTGTCACATCGAAAATATGCGAGTTTGGTGGGGGTGGCTGTGCGTCGGTGGGAGTGGGTGACGAAAATGTGCTTTCTAGCATATCGTTTTGTTATGGGAAGGCCGAAAAATGCCGCAAATGCTTCAGATTGTTTCAAAATAGGCGCGCCGACTGTGTCCGTGACCTCTAGAAGGGTCCGGAAAAACCTGCTCTAGAAATTTCTGGAAGGAGAAGGTTCTAGAAAATTCCCGAAATTTCTATAAGGTTCTAAACTGAGTGGCGGAATGTGTCGGTGTGTCTAGAGGTTTCTGTACATTCAATGAATTTATTGAAAGTTCTGGAAGGAGAATGTTCTGAAGGGTTCGCGATCCAAACAGTGTACTGAAAATCTACGCGTGCGAAGCCGCAGGGACATAATTAATATTAAGTCTCTTTTTCTCTTGTTCATTCTTTTTGTATTATTTTTAACATGCCTTTGTTTTTCTGCTAATAATTAAGTATCTTTTTCTTTTGTTTGAATTCTTTATTCTTTCTTATTATATAATTCTTAACTTCCCTAAGTGTAATTCATAACATATTTATCATTACTAACATATTTCTAATTGTGGAGACCTGTAATTGGCCATCTATATTGTATCAATGTTTTCTATGCTTCTTTGTTGTGCTGTTGGTCTTCCATGAATAATAAATAAATAAATAAGTAAATAAATAATGGTTGCACCTCTCCTTTGGGGTTAGATGTATATTAAAAATAAACTACTCACGTATAGGATCAATAGAAATAGCGCAGCTACGGCGCTAATCGGTGCGACTCTCATGGCGCAAACAACTCCGCTGTGAACGCTGTGGAGAACTGTGCGAGCGGTCTGTGAAGAGCCGCGCGGTGGTCTCTGCTGAGTGGCTGGTTTGCTGCAGGTGGCGGCCTATTTACCGACCGCTGTTTGACCAGGCCGGCGGGCAATGACGATGGACCGGCAGAGACAAACAAGCTAATATAACAAGGAGTGATGGATCTGTTTGTACGAAAATATTCCGCTACTTGCCGACGCAGGGGGCGGCGTCAATCCAAATGCAGCGTGTTTTTGAAGTCGCATTCCTTTGAGGGTAATTTTTTATTGTTTTTTTTATTTAATTTAATTTATCCATGGGAAACTTCTTCTTCATCATCAGCCTTCGTATTTCCAGTGCTGGATATGGGTCTCTTCCTTATTTTTATTTCCCATCTCTTTTGAGGTCTTCCGATGCTTCTTTTATTCTCCCAAGGTCTCCATTTCAGAACTCTGGAAGACCATCTTGTAGCGTGCATAGTCTTGCAACGATCCCTGATGTCCACTACTCTAGTTCTGCGCCTAATTTCGTCGTTTCTAATTCTATCTCTTAGGCTTACTCCAAGCACGGATCTCTCCATGGATGGATCTCTCCGTGAGCTTTTCTACACTTTTCTTTGTAAGGGCCATAGTCTCCAATCCATACGGTCATCATTGGCAGAATGCATAATTCAAAGGCTTTTCTTTTTAGACTATTTTTTTTTTACATTTTAACATTTATTTATTTAACATAACATTACATTAAATTACATTACAAATATAATGATACAATAATAATATATCATAAAATCATATAATAAAATATGTAACTACCCGACTAGGCTGGCCTGTTTTAGGGCAAGTTATATATTTCATTTTAAAACACAATATTCGACTATAGGTACTCATTAGTATATATAATAAATTAATGATTTAGAGTTCAAGTAAATTAGTACATTATAAAAATTTCAATTAGATTAAACAATACAAATATTTTAATTAAATTAATACAATAAAAAGTTAAATAAGATAAATATATTATATAAATTAATATATTAGTCTCACAGTAGTTTTCCAAATAAGATAATTAGATAAATACACTATATAAATTAATACATTAGTCTAACAGTAGTTTTCCAAATAAGATAAAAAATTTATAAATATTTAAAACGAAGAAGAGAAAAAAAATATAATGATAATACTCATTTTACTAAAGAGTTTTATTTTATAATTTTATTTTATAATTGGGATCTCTTTGTTCTCGAAGATATGTTTGATTTTGCCAAATGCAGCCCAGCTCATTCCTATTCGTCTGCTGTTTGGTTATCTTTGTTCATTTTTATCTTGTGTCCTAGGTGTATATATTCATCTACTATTTCAATATTAATTATCATTGGTAGTGATGACTTTGTTCTCTGGACTCAAAATTTTTGTTTTCTTTATATTCATCTAAAGACCAACTTTGCTCGAAGCTTCGTGTAATTCTTTTAACATTATACTTAGTTCTTTGATATTGTTACCTATAACTACTAGGTATGTCGTCAGTAAATCTCAGGTGTATGTGCCATCTATCTTCACGCCTTTTTTATCCCAATTCACGGTCTTAAATACATCTTCTAAGGCTAACGTGAAGAGTTTAGGCGAGATTGTGACACCTTGTCGGACACCTTTTTCTATTTTTATTTTTTGTTATTTTTGGGAAACTAACAGTACATATAAAAATCAAATTACACATGATTATTACATAGTATAGAGACCATCTTACAAGTTTACACAGAGTTAACATGTTATGTACGTCAATGTTTGATTCGTTCAGTTTATACTTGAGAGAGAGAGAGAATGAGAAGGAAATACACGACGGTTATCCATCAAACGTCAACATATAAATGCGAGTTCAACGCGACAATGACAATTTTGCATCAGGACAGAATAAGTGTATATGAAATAATATTTTTTTCTATAAGCTTTAAATACAGCATTAGTACTTATTTCATGTAATTTTAGTCGAAACATGAGAATTGTGAGGTTACGTTTGCGATGGGCACCTCGGTAATCCGTTTGAAGCTCTGTCGGACTGATCATCTAGATACCGGTACCAAGGTACCGGAAAAAAATCAATCCCTTTTCTAAAGGCATTGCAGACATCGGACACCGTAAATAAAGACATTTATTTTGAGAGAGATATGTGAAAATATACGAATCTTCTTGTACGTACGTACATACAATACAAACCTCAGAAATGAGCCTGCTCAAAGCTAACAATCAAATACACATGCTTATTACTGGCATACTCTTGTCATAGAATAGAGACGCTCTTGTTCAAAATGGAAAATTGGCAAACTGAAACGGGAAATTCAAGTGAACAAATAAATTAAAATAGTTCCCGAGTTTCCATCCGCACACTTTTTATTTTAGTTTTTATATTTCTTTTGTAAGATTTGAATCATTCATGCCTTTTAGTAAAGTTTCATAAACATTATTTCTTGCTATATTATTTTTACATAGCGGTGACCGAGTATTCGTGATGCCTATAATAAGTCACGAAAAGTACCTACCTAATGTTTTGTCATCTCCTTTTGCCATATTTGTTTCATCTGTCGCGGACTGAGAAGATCGCATTGATAATCGATACTAGCCGCTAATGACATTAGCATGCTCATAAGCAAGCCTGTTCACACAAGCTCAAAAGATACCTCTTCTTATGGTGAATGACATTAGCATGCTCATAAATCAACCGGCGGTTGATTTTTGACATATAGCAAAAATAACTTCAGTTATACAAAAAAAAAAAAAAAAAGTGAAATTTTTAAGTTACGAACAAACTATGAAAGTCAAAGAATCAAAGGTAAAAGGGAAATCAGAATTGAATTGGAAAGGACAGATCTACTTAGTAAAAAAGGGAAGAGATAAGAAGAAAAAGAAGTGCAAAAGATATATAGCATAAAGATATCTGCATATACATATTATATATACGAGGTCTGGACATGAAAAAAGATGAATTAAAGAAAGATACAAGATAAAAATTGCATTTATGAAGTCTGCACAAAAGAAAGAAGATGGATTAAAAAAGAGAAAAATAAAGTTTTATGACTGAGGTGAATATCATAGATTGGTGAATTGAAGTAGTGTTACGAAAGTCGCGCATTGTGGCGGGAATGCGAGACCACGGCATCCATCGAACTGTCAAAAATTTATTCACTCGAAACTAGTGTTCCAGTAATATAACTAATGTATTGTCGACCATCTTGAATCGCGCACCAATCATGAAGATGCTCAACTCAAAAGCTGACGAATGATTGGTTATTGAATTGAAAATTAGAACCGTTTATTGAATTACGATTTTATGTGAATTCCTGGAATAACGAAATTATTATGTTTAGATTCTCTGAATCAAGGTATACTTTTGATGGGAGCTCGCAAAACATTTGACAGAAAATATTGTCACTAAAGAATTATCTGCCAAAATCCCCGAACTCTAATGTCATAATTTCCAAACTTAAATCCAATGACTAATATCCAAAGTTTGATACTATAATGTAAGTCTGGCGGTCGCTTAGGTTTTTCACAACTTTGGCGTACAGTATGGGAGTGCACATAAGCCACGGGATTCCATTTTCAACTCTTTTGAACCCCCCCCCCCCACCTAGCCCTAACGTGGCTTTTGCACTAACCCCCCACCCCCCGCACATAAGCCACGGGATTCCATTTTGAACTCTTTTGAACCCCCCCCCACCTAGCCCTAACGTGGCTTTTGCACTAACCCCCCACCCCCCCGCACATAAGCCACGGGATTCGATTTTGAACTCTTCTGAACCCCCCCCCCACCTAGCCCTAACGTGGCTTTTGCACTAACCCCCCACCCCCCTCGAGTGGAACGTAGTTTATTCCTATTAATTCCAGAAGACATCTTGTGCTGTTTTTAAATTATGGGGTATAAAAT
>JADDOH010007035.1:52688-86435 GCA_016648135.1 Agrypnia vestita
CGCTAATGAGAAAATCTACAATTGATTTTACGGAATTTTGAAGGCAATATACTTTTATTATATCAAAATTCCGTAAAATCAATTGTAGATTTTCTCATTAGCGACATCTGTGGGGATTTAGGGGAATCAAAATGGCTTTGTACAGGCCGCATGCAAAAAGCGCTTACAACTCATATATGAAAGCTTCACGCAATTTGAACATATATACAACTTCCAAAAAATGAATAAGCATGGTATATTCTATCATGGGTGGAAATGGTGAATGTTACAATTGTGTAAAGTGATCACTTAAGCCTACCTAAAGACAGGTCATAAGTCCTGTTACACCCAAAAATGACTTCTATACCTACTTTCCCATAATTAATACAGTTTCGTCTCTGTGAGATATCTATAATATACACTAATTGATTAGTAAACTTAGTTTGTTAGTAAAAACCACTACCACATTTACGGTCTACCGGTTTAGAGACGTACCCGTCTCTTCGTCAGGACCAACACTACACTACTATATTCACAACACTATACACCCCAACCATGGTATTGTAAAACTATCACCACTATCGATCACATGCATGATATTCTTGTCAGAGACAAGCATGCACTGAAAAATTCAGGAATCTAACGAGAGAGAGTAAGAAGGGGCGGGGTCTAAAGTGGGTGTTACCACATCTTTTGTGAACTTTAAATTAAACAAAAGGCTATATGGAAAAGAAATCTGTAGTGGTTTTTACTAAGTTTACTAACATTCTGTTAAACAGTCATTACTTTAGGGAATGGTCCTTTGTCCAAATTAAAAGACTTCCATATCTCATTGACGTTGTTTTGAATTTCATCTTTTGCTTTTGCTGGAAAAACACTTCCGATATGCCACGTAAAGGTTATTTTTTTATGGGTCGCAATCCTAGGATTGGTCTGCAACGAGCACTCGCTTTCTCCACTCCTCTCTGTCACCTGCCAGCCTCTTCATCTCTCGGTATGATGATCTGGTCTGCGTAGCTTTATCTCGAAATAGTTGTTTTGAGTGGCGTCGCTACCAAACAAGTGAAAGAATTTACATATTTGGATAGCAAAGCTTCCCAAGATGGCCGCTCAGAGGTAGACATCGTAAGCAGAATACAACAGGCAAGAGTTTAACAAACAATCCAAGATCCTTGAATGGAACCGACTGGTGATTTTTGCTGAAGAAGAACATGCTGTATTTGATAGCGATGACGTCAGGACACGGCGTGTCGGAATTTGATTTACGGCCTAGTGGCGTAGGCTGTGTGCTCAGTTGAATTATTTAGCTGTGCAGCCATTTTGCGCGCAGGACGGACACTCCTACTGTGCGAATATTTGCTTTGGAACTAATTCATTTTATAATTCTGAGCAGCGGACCTAACCTAGCCTAGACGAACCGCGACGCAATGGAACATATATTGAACCATGTTTGTGGTGAAATGATGTAACGCCTCAGGAATGTTGCTAAGGCTTGCTGAAAAACATTTGAGAAAGCGCCCAAAGAAGCACTTGATGACTTGGTTGGTGAAAAAAACTTTTTGTTTATTAATATTTCTTTATTACTCCCTTTATGTTAACTCGTGGCGTCTGCTCGCTTGCTTGCCGGCTCGCCGTCGAAAAAACTTTGGATCGATTTTTGACCCTTTTCCCGTGATCCAATCGAGCTGAAACTTTGCAAGCAGACTCGTGGCGACGATCAAGAATATTTATCAAATTTTCGTTTAAAAAAATTAATAAATTTTTGTATTTTTCAAATTTTTAAGGTTTTTTTCATACAAGCTGTATGATATTTCAACGCATGTGGTAGACACGAAACTTACTTTTTTTTAAGTGATACTTTATCACCAAAATTATATTTTTAAAACCTTAAACAAGGAAAACAGAGTGAAAATAATTGGCACTCACCCGATTCACCTCAGGTCTAAGCCACGTATTCACTAGGGGACAAATTGTCCCTCAACAAATTGTCGCGCACTGTTCCGCGACGTCGCGCACAACATAGCAGGGCATTTCTACGTGCCGCGGCAACGTTGCCATGCGCACGGTTCCGGAGCGAGCTCACCGCGACATCGCGCCGCGCGTCAGTACTACGTGGTATGTTTACAAGAGAATGCGCATGCGCTGTAACTGTATACCACTCAACATGACATTAGTGTGGGGAAACGAGATTGTTATCCAACTGATCGAGTTCTAATTGAGCTGTAATTGCAAGTCTGATGTGAGGGCCAACAGCGTTCCGTAATATTGTGTCTTGCTTGGCTATGGGAGGCCCGATTATTTGTAATAAATCTTCAAAATCAGTTGTTGCCATTCGAGTGAAATTGACAAAAGATCCGTTAGACATTCGAAGATCGCATAGAATATCCATCCTTCTTTCTCTTTGCAGTAAATAATTTCGCATCCACCACCTTTTTCTCCTCTTACTTACCTTCTCCACCTCCGAAATAAACTCGTTAGAATAAATAGATGCGCAGTGCTAATCATCATAACCCCATCGGGCGGCATTTCCGCGACCAGTGATATGCGAGTCCCGGTGTGTACACGTCAAATGACCGCGTCATTGTCCCCGAAACATGAGCGTAGATGTTGATTTGCCCCCTAGTGAATACATGGCATTTCAGTTCTTATTGGTAAGGACATGAAAGAACTGGAAATTATGGTCATGGAATTACATGAAGCATCTGAGAGAACAGGACTAGAGACGAATATACAGAAAAACAAAGATCCTTAGGCCTCGGGTACGATACGAGCGGCGAGCGGCAGAGCGGTAGAGCGTCAATGCGCCCGAGTAGTGAGGGAAGACGGCCACGATATGAATAGGCTCAGTACTGTGCCGTCAATGTGACCCTTACTACTCGGGCGCATTGACGCTCTGCCGCTCTGCCGCTCTGCCGCTCTGCCGCTCTGCCGCTCTGCCGCTCTGCCGCTCTGCCGCTCTGCCGCTCTGCCGCTCTGCCGCTCTGCCGCTCTGCCGCTCGCCGCTCGTATCGTACCCGAGGCCTTAGGATCAGCGCCGGCCTGAGCAAACTTGGCGCCCTACGCCGCCCGCACACTGGATGCGTTTTCGTACGAAATTGAGTAGTACGTATACGTACGAATACGCAAGTACATTCCTGACTTCCAAGTAGTATTGAACATCGCACACTGTACACGATTTAGTAGTGCGTGTACGCACGTATGGATGCGACGTCCGACACGGTCCGGATTTGTTCGGAAATTTTTGCGATTTCGTACGATGGATATTGAAAATTTTGTCAATTTGATACATGACCACAAATGTTTGTGGGGCCAAAGTGATTCAACTGCGCGACCATCAGCGCAGATCATGGCGGAGAATCTCTAAAGAACTAAAAAATACCTGTAAGTTAAATAATTTGGTTTAATGAAGGTGAGGTATAATTATGTACCTACTTCGAACAAAAAAACTTTTAAATATTTTTCCTTTGTTATGAGCTCTCGTTGCACTTCGATTCTCCCCAGCATTTGTGTATGTCTTAGATAGATAGTCATAAAATTTGTCATTATTTAAGTCTGCCATAATATGACGGAATTTACCAAATTCATCCCTTCTAGTATATTAGGTATATTTCGTTCACCCAATCGGTTCTACGATGCCGACGACGCCGTAAAAAGAGAATTTTCCAGAAGATACAAGATTATTCATTTGGCCCAAACGTAGAAAAAAACGGAGAAATGCGAAAAGTAACTAATCGTAACCAATGCAAGACACAATCAATGTTCACGCTCCATACGTACGAAAATAATCGTACGAATACGTTCGTAATAATTCGTATCCAAATTGCGACCGGCCCTAGGCGACAGACTGGAACGGCGCGGGGACCTACGGAAGTCGCCATCACCGTAGGTACATGCGGGACCCTTAAAAAATAGACTACACATAGAAATTAACAGAAACGAACCATTCGTACAAGAAAAATCTAATATATATTTTCTTTAAGTACACTAACTGCTTACAAACATTTTCTCCGCGGTTGATGGAATCTCCCGCGTGATGTAGTGGTAGGATATCCGGCTCCGAACCCAGGGGACTCGGGTTGGATTCCCAACTCCCCAATATCTATAATACAACATCTAGAAAATGATACGCCGAATAGATATTTGGAATGCTACCTTGCACAGTTACAAGAAGGTCCCAACTAGCATTTGTGTTAATAGCAGGGTTAATGCAGAAATCAATATATATATAAAAATAAACCCGTGTTTCCCTTTCCGCCAAGTTCTCTCCACAACCAGCCACAACCACCCACCGATGGTAATGGTGGTGGATAGTAGCGAAGGGAAAAACTACATTTCAAAATGAAGACTACAACACATACACGTCCACCAGTTTGAAGATTACAAAGTGTATATTACAATTGTTGTAAAAACTACATGAAGTGAAGTAATTGTAGTAGTACTACGAAATGAACTGAAGTAAATGAAGTAAAGTAATGAAGTAATTGTAATATTAATGAAGTGAAGTAATTGTAGTACTAGTGAAGTAAATATTTTTTTCCCAAATAAAAATTTGGCGAGCTTAAAAAAAAAAGATAAATGACGATATTTTCTCCGAAAAAAAAAGGTCGCCAGCCAGATTTCTTCATTCGATTCCAAAAAATTTTCAAACCATGGGGGGGGGGGGGTTGTTCCAGCGATTTCTTTGTTTAGCTACATCAACTTCCCGAAAATTTCTTCATTCGATCCAGAAATTTTTTAAACCATGGGTGGGGGGGTTGTTACAGTTTCCAGAGTTTTCTTCACTTATCTACATTAACTTCCCAAAAATTTCACGTAAAAAATGCACTATTTAAAGTATGTTTCTCATACTTTCGATAACTTTGAGGTGTGTGTACTTTGTAGTGTTCACTTTGAAATGAAGTGTACTATTTGAAGTTTATACTTTCAATAACTTTAGTGTTTGTAGTTTGTAGTGTGCACTACACTTCAAAAGATGTGAAGTGTACACTTCAATGTAATGTAGTACTACATTGTAGTAGTGAGTACAGAGCGGACCATCACTAGTGTGGTGTCACATCGAAAATATGCGAGTTTGGTGGGGGTGGCTTGTCATGTGCTTTCTAGCACATTGTTTTGTTATGGGAAGGCCGCAAATACTTCATATTGTTTCAAAATAGGTGCGCCGAGTGTGTCGGTGAGTCTAGAAGGTTCCGGAAAAACCTGCTCTAGAAAGTTCTGGAAGGAGAAGGGTCTAGAAAATTCCCGAAAATTCTATAAGGTTCTAAACTGAGTGGCGGAATGTGTCGGTCTGTCTAGAAGGTTCCTGTATATTCGATAAATTTCTTGAAAGTTCTGGAAGGAGAATGTTCTAGAAGGTTCGCGAAAGTTCTATGACGAACCAAACAGTGTACTAAAAATCTACGCGTGCGAAGCCGCCCGGGCACAGCTAGTATAATATATTCGCGCATAAATATATATTTTTTGTTAACTCGCCTTTTAATATAATTATTATTTCTAAAAAATATTCTTACTCTATATTGTTCTCATTGAATTAATATTTATTGTTTTATTTATTTTTCTATAATTTATTATATTGCCTATTGAATCGCCTATTATATAAGATTACCATTTTTAAATTTAATTTCCTTGATATGTATTGTGTAAAATTATTATTTATATTGCTAATTTCATCGAATTATTGTTAATGTTTTATTTTCTTCTTTAATTCTACATTTATATTGTTCTTGATTACGTTTCTAAATAATTTATGTTCACGTCTTTATTTTTTAAAAATAAATTATATATATTGTCTACCTATTGTTTATCAACTTTGTACAAATTGTAAAGTAAAAGGCTTTAGAACCGTGTATATGTAAATAAATAAATAAATGTCGTTTCGAATTCATGGCTAAAAAAACAAATTAAAGCCGAATCGGCCGCTCTACGCGTGTTGCTACGGTAGCCTCTCCGTGTGTTTCTACGGTAGCCTCTCCGTGGACCGCCAAAAAGATATTATGAATATATACTAGGGCCTAGCAAAGACGCGAACCAATGTTCCGTCATTTTTTACGGGTTATAGCTAGTTGCAAATAAAATTGGACGAATTTAGGGCCAATTTTTTTGCCAACTTAAAAAAGAAATATAAATTATGACCGAAACAAAAGTGTCCTTAGAACTAAAATAAAAAACAAGCTGTCAACCGTCATGAACTATAAGGTACTACTGATACACATGCTCATTACTGGCACGTGAGCATGCGCAGCAGTGGCACATGGGCATGCGCAGTATTGACCATCTTGAGCCATTGCTATTTACTAGCATTTGTAGAATTTGCGGGTGGAGGGGGTATCTTTTGAGCATGTGTGAACAGGCTTGCTTATGAGTATGCTAATGTTATTCGCTAGTATTTATTATCAATGTTATCTTTTCAGTCCGCGACAGATGAAACAAATATGGCGCGGTGGGGAGATGACAAAACATAGGTACTTTTCGTGACTTATTATAGGAATCACGAATGTCTGTGGAATACTCGGTCACCGCTGTGTAAAAATAATGTAGCAAGAAATAATGTTTATGAAACTTTATTAAAAGACATGAATGATTCAAATCCTACGATAAAAATTATAAAAACTAAAATAAAAAATGTGCGGATGGAAACTCTGGGAGTGTTTTGATTTATTGGTTCACTTGAATTTCCTGTTTCAGTTTGCAAAGTTTCCATTTTGTACAAGAGCGTCTCTATTCCATGACAAGAGCATGCCGGTAATAAGCATGCGTGTTTGATTGTTAGCTTTGGGTATGCTCATTCATGAGCATGCTTAAAATAAGTATACTAATAATGAGCAAGTGTGTACAGTTGTAAGAGCATGCTAATAATCATGCTAAAAAATAAGTGTATTTAAGTAAGCATAAGCAGTACCTTCACTCACCTACTAACAGAAAATATTTGGTTTTATGATTTCCGATAAAGTTGTCATGAGTTATTCTGACTACCGCAATGATACATACACAGGTTCCAACGGCTGAATTTTCAAAATTTTTAAATGAAAATTTTACTAAACATGGCTTTAATGCTTTAAACAAACAATTAAAAACACGTCATGTATATGTCGCAGCCATCTAGTTAAGTCATGGCTGCGATATATACATTGCATCTTATTCTTTCTATATTAGAATAGAAAAGAAGCAAAATAAGCTTAAATCTCCAATCGACAATGACCAACAAACATACTGTTATTAGCGATCTTCTCACAGCCTTAACTTAGCCGAAATAGATAATAAAAGAACGTCATTTTTGACGGGTTAGTATTACTTTGATGGGTTAGTAAGTATATTAAATAATTAAGCCAGTGTCATAAAAAATTTATTCCGAAATCGTGAGATTACGAGGCGAACATTTTGCAGATGTTGCTTGTCACACATCATTCATCATTGTCTACGAGTCTCTTATAAAATATTTAAAAAAATGTACAAAATAGATATTTTAAAAAAATAATAAAAATATTTATTTTCCCTACATGGTCGTCTAATTAATATGTACACAAAACAAAACTTCCCTCACCTAACCTAACCTAACCACATATGAAACACGCTGATTTGCGTATTTGTCAGGGTGTTCCTGAGCAAAGTCACCCACAATCTCGAAGGTAATTTTCGATTTGATTTATGAGTCTGTCTTTAAAATATTTCTTTACTTAATAAAACAAAATTTAAATGCTACAATAACAGCATTATAATTTTCTAGATGTTTGAGTCGTTGATATCAATAATGGGCTATGTTATAAAACCTTACGCATAAGCAAAGTAAACCTAGAATATCTATGAAAATAATGCGATATACTATACATATGAAGGCGCTCTACAAAAGAGTCTATAGAGTGTCTCGCAGCTAGTATCTTGGTGGGTTCCTGGCTCTGTATTGAGTCAAAAAGGTTCAAGCAAACATGACCTAGTTATGGAGATATGCGATATCAAAGATTTGCATTTTTTAAAATATTTCTGACGTCGTTACAGTAACTTATATCGATTATGAAAAATTCATTCGCTTTAATTAATACAAGTAGAATAAAATGGTACAAACCTTGCGAAAATTGAATTTTTTTTTTTTACAAGGTTTTCATCATTTAATTTGAGTTGTATTCAAGTAAATGAAATTTTCACAATCGATTTAAGTTACTGTAATGATAGTTTATCTTTTTGCAAAAAAAAACTGAGATATTTAAAAAAAAATGCAAACTTTGATATCGCATATCTCCATAAGAAATAAAACGGTCTATACAAGGTTTTAGGAAAACGTTAATAACCTCGCAGTACTATATTCCTACCTTGCGAGTCGAAAATGTTCAAGCAACCATGACCTAATATCAATAGTTATGGAGATACGCGATATCAAAGTTTGCATTTTTTTTTCAATATTTCTGACTTATTTCTTGTAAAACGTTGGACCATCATCACAGTAACTCATATCGATTACGAAAAATTCAATCGTTTCAATACAAGTTGAATAAAATGTTAAAAACCGGACAGAAATTCCAATTGGAATGTTTTCCAATTTAATAAATTTTAAATATATTTGACTTGTATTAAAGGCAATAAATATTTCACATTCGTTTTAAGTTACTGTAATGATAGTCTAGAGTTTTACAAAAAAGTTAGTCAGAAACATTGAAAAAAAATGCAAACTTTGATGTCGCATATCTCCATAACTGTTGATATTAGGTCATGATGGCTTGAACATTTTCGACTCATAATCAAGGCAGGAATACGGTCCTGCGAGGTTATTAATGTTTTCCAAGTAACCCTGTATAAGCATGTGCGATGTTTTATTTCGAATGTTTTATTTTGTCGAATCAGAATACATCTGGTAGTGACAAGTATAACAAATATGCCGACAATTCGACGATGCCACTCGACAACATGATCAAACCAAAAACACTACAATGTGGCAATACTGATAATATAATAATACAATAATGAGTGAAAATTTCTGAGATCACTACTTTACACTTTTTTGCATATATACTTTTTTTACATATATGTCTAACCTCATTATGTTTAAACTATGTATATATACTTTTTTACATTTATACCCTTTATTTTTCTTTTACATTTAATCGTTTGTTGTATTTTAATTATGTATAAACCTGCTACTTTACACTTTTTTGCATATATACTTTTTTTTACATATATGTCTGACCTCATTATGTTTAAACTATGTATATATACTTTTTTACATTTATACCCTTTATTTTTCTTTTACATTTAATCGTTTGTTGTATTTTAATTATGTATAAACCTGTTGTAAAAGGCTATTAAGCCGTGTAATTAATAAAATAAATAAATAAATACATATACAATACATAATTGGCAAATTAATATCAGAAGATAACAAAAAACTGAAATCATGGATATGTATTTCACTGAATATTTTTTCTCTCGTGCGAAATTTTATTTTTGCATATAGATCCTTTTTATGAGGGCGCCTTTATGTATAGGATGTACCAGAACCAGCAGCAGAAACTTGGCCGATAGAAACTCGCTTATGTTACGAGCCTAAAATTTTCAAGCAACAGTGACCTAATCAATAGTTACGGAGATGTGCAGTATCAAAGTTTGCATTATTGCAAGGTTTTCATCATCATTTTATTCGACTTGCATTAAAGCGAATGAATTTTTCAAAATCGAAACGAGTTGCCGTAACGAAAGTTTAATTTTTGAAAAAAATATGTCTGAAATATTGGAAAAAACTAACCCATAGAAACCAAGTTATAATTTTACTCACTTTCTCAATTACTAGTGGAAACGGGTTTGGCGCTTAACCTACGCGTTGGGCTCGAGTCGAGCGACGCTACGAAAGGGAGTAATAAAAAATTCGAAAAATCCAAAATTATACGATAATTATTAATTTTTTTTAAACGAAAATTTGTTAGATCATTTTTAACATCGCCACGAGTCTGCCTGCAAAGTTTCAGCTCGATTGGATCACGGGAAAAGGGTTCAAAATCGATCCAAAGTTTTTCGACAGACAAGCAAGCAAGCAAGCAAGCTATCAAGCAGACGCTACGAGTTAAAAGAAAGGGAGTAAAAAAATGAAAACTTTAATATTGCATATCTTCATAACTATTGATATTAATCAGGTCACGGTTGCTTGAACATTTTCGAATCATTATCGATGCAGGAATCTACCTGTATAGTTTTTGCTACTAGCTATGAGACACCCTACGTATCATGCAACTTGGTAGCTAATCTTCCTTAGACAACGGAATACGAAAAAGAAGATATTTTTATATCAAAACATCTGAAAAATGAGACACTTGTTCGGTTAGGTTAGGTTTGGTTAGGTTAGGTTCGGTTAGGTTAGGTTTGGTTAGGTTAGGTTCGGTTAGGTTAGGTTTGGTTAGTAATTTCAATTCGTTAAAGTCTAAAAATTATGGTTACTATATTTTCAATTATATCAATGTAATTGAATTCGCGGAGAAAATGAAATAGTAATTGGTAAACTCCTATGTACAGTTAAGTCAAACACAACATGGTCTTAAGATGTTAGACTAACGAAATCGTCTAAGTAGTTCTCCATGGACATGGAAAAGTGGTTGGTTAGGCCCTCGTATTGAAGTGGACGCCAGCTCGAAGACTTGGAGACAGACTACCGCCGTGGTAAGAAGCCTTTTTTGTCAAATTTTGATTTGGTTATTTGTATTTTAAGGTGCATAAACCTATAACTAATATTCTAATGAAAATTTTTACAAAATCATATGCAGGGTATAACGTAGCTAGTTCACAATACTTCGCAGATGGATTCCTGCCTTGATTATGAGTCGAAAATGTTCAAGCAACCATGACCTTATATCAATAGTTACGGAGATATGCGACATCAAATTTTGCATTTTTTTCTCAATATTTCTGACTTACTTTTTTGCAAAATTTTGTGCTATCGTTACAGTAACTTGTATCGATTACGAAGAATTCATTTGTTTCAATAAAAGTAAAATAAAATAATAAAAACCTCGAGAAAATTCCAGTGAGAATATTTTTATCATTTTATTTGACTTGCATTAAAATGAATGAATTTTTCATAATAGATATAAGTTACTGTAATGATAGTACAACGTTTTGCAAGAAAAAGTAAAGAAATATTGAAAAAAAATGCAAAATTTGATGTCGCATATCTCCTTAACTATCGATATTAGGTCATGTTTGCTTGAATATTTTCGTCTCAAAATCAAGGCAGAAATCCACCTGTAAATTATTGTGGACTAGCTCTGTTACACCGTGTATAATAGACGTTTTATGTATGTAATACACATATTTCCGTAGAGCTCCTCCTGCGTGACTGAATTGCAATTGCTCCCTATGCACGTTTGTTGGATACAGAAATGAAGATTGTGTACTTATTTATAAATTAAATTTCTGCGATGTAGCATATAGATTTTTTTATCTGATAAACCATGATAATATTTTTTTATTTAAAAATGCTCTCAACTTTACAAAAAACGTATTTTCCTGGTTCTGATCTTGTTTTCTACCGCGAACAAATATGTGCTGGGGAAACTTCAGTCACGGAAGTGGAATTTTATGTTTTTTTTTTAAGTTTTACAATAAATTAATGATTTAATATTTACCTTAATCAATAATAGCCAACAAAAAAATAAAAATAATTGAACACCTTGTAAAAAATCACCCAATATCTGTCTAGGGAGTTGTAACACTTGAAATGGCCCTGATGACGAAATCAGAAATGAAAATGAATAAAGTCAAGGAAGTTCATAGAATTATGATTGCTGGGCAGCGCGGTCCTAGAAGACAAAAACGGTTTAGACAGCTGAGATGTCAATCATCAAGAAGATTTGAGCAAAATCTTCTTGGTCCGCCTGGAGTACCCGTCGAACTGCATGAGCGCCGACTTCTTGATCTGGTCCGTCCCCTTGTACGGCCCCCTGTCCTTGCCGGAGACCTTCCCGTTGACGTTCTGACACCACTCCTGGATGTAGTGCGACGTCGCGTTCCTCACGATGAAGTTCCTCAGGATCCTCTTGTGCCGCCGGCACGTGATCCAGGAGAAGTCGACGTAGTGCAGCACGGTGCTGTTGACCAGCTTCATCAGCTCCGCGCTGCAGCAGATCTTGCGCAGCACGCAGTCCGTGACGTACTTGATCTCCAGCACGTTGTCGACGAACGCCATGGACGGGCAGTTGCAGCGGTACTTCCGGCGGTCGGGGTTGTCGCAGTGGTGCGGGTAGCCCACGCAGCAGATCTCGCAGCGGGGGCAGCGCGCCAGGTGCCGCGCCAGCCGCCGGAGCAGGCACGCGGCCGCGTACGTCTCGGCGCGCTGCACGAGGGAGGCGCTCGCGGCGCGCACGCCCCTGAGCCGCGCCTGCGAGATGGGCACCACGCAGCCGGCGTGCACGCGCGTCTCGGGCCTCTCGGCGTCGCGCGCGTACGCGAAGTCCGCCACGGTCTCCAGCAGCGCGGGGGAGTGCGCGTTCTCGCACCGGGTGGCCTGCGCGCGCGGGTAGAACAGGCCGCCCACCAGCAGGGCCTTGTAGGACCCCGCGAACTCCGCGCACGACGGGTTGGCGACGCCGCTGCGCCCGCGGCTCCGGACGCAGCCGAAGAAGTTCTCCAGGGCGTCCAGGTTCAGGTGGCGCGTCTTGAGGCTCGCGAGCTCCCCCAGGTGCGTCCACAAGCCGCTTACGTTGCGCAGGGTGAAGGCCCAGCACTTCGCGACGGAGTCGTCCTTGGCGGCGCCCGTCGCGCGGTCCACGAACCGGAACGTCTTCAGCACCTCGAGGCTCCCGCTCCAGAGAGCGAGGTGGGGGGACGCGTCCGTCAAGGCGCAGCGATACTTCTTGTTCTTCTTGGGCTTGGCGAGGATGCCGTTCAGGCTGTCGAAGAGCTCGTCGAAGAACCTGAGCAGCCGCACGGTTCCGGCGGGGTCCTTCGAGAACGCGACGCTGCCGCCCGGACACACGCCGGACACGAAGTGCAGCAGCGACGCCATCTTGTCGCTGATCAACCTCGCGGCGATTTGGACGTTGCCCTTCTTCTTGAGACGTCGGAATTCGCTCGGCACCTCGAAGTTATCCGGGATCTTGATGGTGCTGTAGAACAGGTCGGTGCCCATGTCGAGGTCGAAGATCGTCATGATGTTGTCCCAGGACGCCGTGCGCCGCTCGCCCCCCTCCGCGTACTGGACGTCCGAGGTCACGAAGCGGTCACGGAAGCTTTTCAGGAGATGCGGGGGATCGAACAGCGGGAAGACGAGCTGCCCGTTAATCCGGAAGTGGAGGCCGCCTTCCGGGACGCCGGGCGCCAAGAAGTCGGCCGCGATACTGCGCAGGATGCGCGGGTTGTGGTCGCGGTGGTCGGAGACAATCGCCACGGGCCTGAGGCCGCAGTCCTGCAGCTTGCCGACGATCTCGAGCAGGCTGATCTTGATGTCGCACGGCTGGGCTTTCCCCCGAGAGAAGGAGTAGAACACGGGCTGCCTGTACCCGGTCCTGATGCCCCGGATCATGAAGACGAGCGCGTGGTCGGCCAGCTTCATGAGCCGCCGGCCGCCGCCGTAGTCCTCGAAGCCCTCGATGTAGCCGAGCTGAGGGTTGAAGGTGACGCGCGGCGAGAGGCACATCTGGTGGTACATGACGGTGCAGTACGTGTCCTCGCGGGCCATGCCGAGGGCCTTGCGCCGCAGGCTGCGGAAGAGGAGGTCGTTGATGCCGGGCTGCAGCCGGATCCTGGCGAGCTCGGCGCGCAGCGTCTGTGGGGAGGGCAGGCTGAAGAGCTTGGCCAGGTACTTGTAGCTGTCGGGGCCGGCCCGGTAGAGGCGCAGCGCCGCGGCCTTCTGGCGCGTGGAGAAGCCCTGGGAGCTGTTGCAGGGGCCCTGCACCTGGCTGTGCAGGAAGCGGCGGCTGACGGGGTTCAGCGTGGAGATGTACTGCTCCAGCACCTTGCCGTTCTTGTACCGCTCGGCGGCTCGCAGGCGCCGCTTGAAGGGGAGGTCCTTGCGCACCGCGCTCTTTAGCTGCAGCTGGGTCCACCTGTACACCTCTCCAAAAGAGAGTTCCTCGATGTCCGTGCCCCTTGCTGAAACCGAAAATAACATATTTATATTTACACATCATATTTATGGACGCAAAATTAGACAATAGGCATGATAACAGATTTTGAAAGAACATTCTATATTGTACCTGCTCGTAGGTACATGTCTACTATTACCGAAAATAACGTTATTTCATTTAATAATTGCATTTTCATCTACATATTTTTAATTTCGCACAAAAACGCCCGCAGCTGTCATTTCGTGTACGTGACGTCAAGCCTCTGTAAACGTTGCATTGTGTCTACGGCAACGGTTCAAAGATACGGTGATGGGTACTGAGGCGTGACGTCATTCGCTCTGACCGGTGTTTCAGTTAAAATGGCGGATTGCACAATTTTATACATTTATAATTTTTTAGAATACTGGATCATTTTTTAGAATCCTTTCAAAATATTTTCTTCTCTAAAATCACTTATTATACTCCTTCAAGATACGAAATGACTTTCAAGATAAGTCGCATGCGTGTGTCAAGATGATAATCTTTCTAAAATATCGATGGCTAAAAGCTAAAACATTGTATCTACACAAATCGTGATATTGAGAAAACTGAATTTGAAAGTTTGAAAACCATGGAAAATTACATTTTGTTATATTTGTTTATTTAACTTACTAATTTAACAAAGGCAAAGGTCTTTCCCACATTAAATACTAAAATATAATTAAAAAATAAAAATTGTTCATGGAGTTACTATATTTTGGCATGGAAATGAATACCAAATGGCAGATACAACATAATGATCTACAATAAAGTTCAGAGAATATTTCTGAAAGTCATTAAAAAAGACCTAAAGAAAGTTTCTCAACACAAGCATTTTTCATTATTTAAAATTCCACATAAATATAGAAAATAATTTACAAAAAAAAATTGATTATTCGGCTGATTAAGGAAAATAATCACACAAAATTCAAAACTAGCCTTCATTACAGTAACTTGTACCTATTACGAAAAATTCATTTGCTTCAATACAATTCAAATAAAATGATAAAATCGTGTATAAAAATCTAATTGAAAATTTGGCAAGGTTTTTACAAATTTATTCGACTTCCATTAAAGCGAATGAATTTTTCATAGTCAAAATAAGTTACTGTAATGATGGTTCAACTTTTTGCAAAAAATAAGTCAGAAATAATAAAAAAATTGCAATATTTTCGAATCAAAGCAGGAATCCACCTGTAAAGTTTTTGCTACTAGCTGTGAGTTATGTATGATATAAAAGCCTAAATCAGGGCGTGTATTTTTAATAAACAAATAAATAAATTAAAAAACTTCGTCTCTGTGAGAATTCTATAATTTATCTTAATAAATAATAATCGTTAAAAATACACTATTGTAGTGCGAAAACAACTCAAATCTTTTTCTTTACAAAAAAGTTAGGAATGTTATATTTTTATTATACATGGTTAGTTCTACTCCGTACCAAAAGATAATATTTGTGCGACTTGCCATTATCGTTTTAAAATGTAAAGTGATACATTTTCCTTTAAATTGAGTGCAGGATTGTCCTTTTTAATACGTGATTAGATAAGTAAAAAAATATTAATTATCATGTTGATATCTAAAAGTATCATAATAGAGTACAATTTTAATTAAGTACTTACGAGAACAAAGGAACGTAAAGCTCCATTTTCTAAATATGGTGATAATCGAATCACTAATCTATGTGGGCCAAAGAAACAATCGAATAAGTCACAAAAAGCAGGTTTTCAGAAAAGCCAAAACAAAACATAAAAATTTCGTTGTCTGTCCATCTGTCTCTCTGTACGTCCATAATTTCGTTCGAATTCACGGCTAAAAAATCCAAATTGAACGGCCGGAGATGGGGCTTGAACCCCGAGCCAGCAAACACGAACCGGCTGCTTAACGCATGTTGCTGCCGCTGCTTCTCCGTGGACCACCAAATAGATGCTATAAATATATATACTAGGGCTTAGCAAAGATGCCAACCATTTCATGTTCGGCCCAGGATCGTTTAGAATAGGACATTTAACTGCCAGCAGGGGAAATATATAAAACAATGTTTTGTTAAAAACTTGTTATTATCTACTGTTTCGTGGGTGTCGGCTACAAATAAGTAAATACTTATTCTTTAGGAAACGTTATATAAAAATACAGTCATTTTTGACGGATTGCAGCTAGTTAATTACAATTAATAATGAATTAAAGCCTTTGTTATTTTTATCTAATTTTTGTAATAGTAGTTTTGTTTTTTGCACAAGAACGTTAAACCAAGGTCACTAATGTCGTCTCTTGCCAAATTTTTCAAAAAATTAATCATGACATTTGTCATTTAAAAATATAAAAAATTAAAAAAAGTCGCATTTTATTTTATTTTCCGACCCATTTAAATTTTCTTCGCTAGATTTGTATCTAAAGAACAACTCCGCGTACTTGACTCAAAACTCGTTTTTATTGACTCATTCGGCTGTTACTTTCACCCACAGAAATATGTTACCGCTTTTATCTTTAATATTTCACTCAAACAACAATTAACAACAGCAATATAACACACTATTTTAGTGCGAAAATGACGTAAATCTTATTTTTATGGTGCGAAAACGAAGTATGTCATTTTTTTTAGAGCTAAAATGAAGTACATCACTTTTTTAGAGCTAAAACGAAGTATGTCACTTTTTTTTGTTGCAAAAACACTTAACGTCACTGTACTTATATCCCGTGATTGATTTGAATCTTTACCTTGATTAGAAAATTACGATTTTAAAATAATTTTGCTGTCTGAGTGTCGCGTTTTGCTATTGGTATTGTGGCGTTACCGTCTGCGTGGTAGACGCCGTCGCAAGATGAGGAAGTTCGCCGGCTGTGGGTCGTGGATGAGGATCTACTGTTGGGGTGGCTGGCTGGGACAGCGCCAGGGTTGAGGGGACCTGGGATCAGCCCCAAGGAGTCCAGCGCGTTCCGCTCCTCCATGGTGTCCATATGGTAGCTTCTGACGTTACGGAGGTATGAATTATATTCGCGCCGGCGGCAAGGGCATAGACAAATAGAGAAGGCAAAGACAACCGGCCGTATTCGCCATTTCTGTACTTATCTTGACAGTTATGTGTAACATTGTAATGCCGCCAATTTCAATTCAATTCAATCAATCAGAAAGTTAAGTTAATCAATGATATATTAAATTGTAGATACGTTACAAGCGTGAAATTTTGGCAACTCAAAAGTAAGATAATTGCCTTACTTCTTTGACCTTCTTTGTGAAAAAAAAAGCCCCGGGAAAAAAGGAATAGAGTATCGTACACTATTGTAAGAATGAGTACGTTATTTTAGTCACCGTGACTTCAAATTACTTGACTTTTACGTGATTTGTTGTCTCTTTCAATGCGATATTTGCTACACATGAAAGTCGGCTAGTATGGGAATACCGTGTCTATATACGTCAATGAAGTTGCTCACAATTATGAATAATGAGCTTTCTAATTGATTGAATTCGTTAATTTCAAACCTGTCAAACTTAAAACCTCAATATTGGCATCATGACAATGTTATACAATAACTGTCAAGAAATATAATAATAGCATTGCTTTATTTAGTTTGCTTAGTTTAGATGCGGCCGAAATCGGCCATATTCTGAAAATATTGGGACCTTTGACTTACCAGATTGCTATTTTTTTACATAACTACACAGGTGCGGTCCCAGGGACCCATAAATAATGATATATAAAAAAAGTATTACACAAACATTAAAATAAAATAAGTTTTGTTGCGAAAGGATGGGTGCATGCATATGAAAGTAAATGACTAAAAATATGCCGTCCAATACAAGCCAAATAGTACTTTTTTACTCCTTAACACAAAAAGTATTTTTTCAATGTTTCAATTTTTTCATACACTTGAAAAAAAATTAAAATAAAAAGATTTTGTGAACATTTTAATAATTTTTAATATAACAATTTAACAACTTATCATAAAGTAAAAAAAAACGCAAAATGTTTTTTAGCAATAAAACCTGCAATAGGTGAATCTGTCCATAGTCAAATTTTTCCGATGCAGTTATTACATACTTTCTTTGAACATGTCAGGTAGATAGCTAGCTTGCAGCACTAGCATAAATATACCGTTTTTGTTTGTTTTTTTGCAAGACAGGCTTAGCGCGTTTTCCTTTCATTACGCATCAATTTTTCGGGAAAAACAATCGTATTTTCTAAAAGATTGATACTAGTTATTCTAGATATTGCTAAACGAATTTCTCTAGGTATTCTTGCGTTATACATACGTTCCATCAGCCACGATGTTTGAAGCTGATTGGCCACCGTTTTAAGAAAAATGTATTTTTCCACAGCAATGGCATTTCTCTGAGCCTGGTGGATAATGTATTTCTCGTATGACACTTGTAGCGATTGCGACCGTAGAAATAATTGGTTACAGACTCCGGCGGGTCCAGGTCACAAGTCTGAAGCGATCTTTCTTGTGGATTTTGCGCATCCATTTCTTCATCACTTGATGACAGAGACATGGTGGTATGAGTGTCATCATGTTCACTCGGCACGTAGCCTGGATCGTAGTCATCAGCGTCCGAATATTCATCGTCGGATCGAGATGTGATCTGGTTGGGATCGTAAACGCCCAAGTCTTCAAGGTGCATTTCATGACGTGTTTCTTCATTATGTTACAGTTGCCGGCAAACTTCTTGAAATTTTTTGGCGTAGTGGGGGAATGCGCAGAAGACAAAATTTGGGTCTCTTTGGTGGAATGGTACATGCGCAAACTTCCCCCCACTACGTCGTAAAATTTCAAGATGTTTGCCGGCTACTGTACCACTGTCCAACCATGTTTTGAAAATTCTCACTAATTCTACTAGGACCAGCTGCAAAATTATCCATTTTTATAAATCACTTCACAATTAATATTAGGTACGTAACTACCCAGGTGGGGTCCCTGGGACCAACACACTGTGAAATATCGTAGAATAATTAACGTACGCATACGTCCTCCTCATATGTTGCACAGATGCAGACTGAAAGAGCATACATGGGGAGGGGGAATGCTACAACAAAAAAAAAAACAGGAGTTACAAACATTTTAAAATCCGACTGGGTCCCACGGACCGCACCTGGGTGGTTGAAGGTTAAGATTGTTACCCCAAAATTTAATAGATGAGAGTAAAAATAAAAAATAAACGAGGAGTAAGTATTTGTTTCTTTCAGTTTCTACATGAGAGAGTGAGAAAGAAGTACATGACGGATATTCGTCAAACTATAGGAATATGAGATACTATAGTCTATATACTATGTCGAACTCTGCACCAGCACAATCACTATGTGCCCAGAGCCAGCATTACTCATTCGCTCGACTGACAACGTGAAACCTGTACGCGAGTATAATGATTGAAAGAGATAGAAGATCACTATTCTGTGCGGCTGAGGGTATCGTTTACGAGAAATGGCGGTATCTATATTAGGGATACTATTCCACACTTGGTTACTTTCCTCTGGGAAAAACAAACTGGAAGACAAATGAGCAGACAGACAAGAATGGAGAAGACTTCTGGATTCAGCTGTCGAGCTTACGATGATGATGAATATCGGAAAAGCGTCATAAGCAATATCTAGCACTAGAGATGCGCCGATTATGACTTTGGCCGACTAGTCGGCCAAGCCGATCACGGTTTCGGGGGTATTCGGCAATTTCCGTGATGCTTCTTTTACAGCTGATTAGCGCGCAAGTCGCAATCGCCGCCTGCGAGCGTGTCGTAACGTGTTTTGTTAACTTTGCATTGTTTCTTGATTTTTGCTTTTGCACGGGTCAGAGCGGTGTTTTTGTGTAAAAAAATAAAGACAATACTGTCATGTCAAAAATAAAGTCTCGTGTACGGATTTTTTTTGACTAATTAGACAATGATTCATATAAGTACGTTAGAGTGGTTGTTTTTATGAAGCAATTAATGTTTATAATTTTTATAAACTTTTTTTTTCAATAAATCATGTACAATGTACATGCAATCTTGATTTAATATTACTTAGTCTGTTAATAAAAAAAAAATTCTACTCTTTTATTTAAATAAGAAGAAATATTTATTGAAGATAAGAATATATTATGTTATTTTGTTTGTTAATTACGATATTAATTTTGTTTGATAAATATCACAGATATTTTTTCTTTACAAGTAAGTCATTTTAGAGACTGATTAGTTGATAACCAAAAGTAAGAAGCAGGGATAGTCGGCGCTCTTTTCCGAATAGTCGCCGACTACGAAAGTAGGTGGATAGTCGGCTTTACCGTTTGGAGGTGGATGAGCCCTCCGGTTTAGGATGAGTTGAAGCGCGGTTGATGACGTAAAGTCACGGTGGGTTGACAGAATTTATTTGATTATACAACACAAGTTATACAGAATACAGTAGTGTACAAAGATTACAAGTGAAAGCGTGACGTTCGAAGGTATGACGGCAAGGGCTTCCGCTATACGAGGCGTTCACTGGGGAAGTGAGATAGTCTGCTCCGGAGCCTACAATTGTTGCGGACAAAGGACTCGACGTATTATGACTTCGTCATACTCGGCCGCTCGTGTGTGTAATATTTAGTCTGGTCAGCAATGTGGGTTTATCCGCTCTTCATGCCCTCTAGCAATTTTCGCCATTGTCCTTCTTTCCCGAATTCAGCGTTCTGATTTCGACCGTTGTACCGAGAGCGACGGCCTTTAGGTGCTGATGTACTCGGTACTTCCTTACTCGTGTATATGCATGCGTCTTTGACCTCCACAACCGACTAGTCGGCACATCACTATCTAGCACTGTTAAAACCTTGGTCCTGTGCGTAACTGTCAATTTAAATTATAAATGGTGTGTTGGACTCCCCAGAGTTATTACAAATGATCACTTACAGAAAACCCGGGCAGTTTTTGCGACATACAGAGTTATTCTATGTAGGTACCCAGCGCACTATAGTATGAATATGCCTTTACGTCACCTAGGTAATCAATACAGCTCTGTTGATACATTAAATGCTTGTACACTACAAAAGTCATATCAACTCATCTTTTATTTTATAGTTTTCCTATATGTGACCTATTATTCGTTGTATTTTCTTTTATTTCTTAAGACTTTCTACATATTACTTATTGTATGTTCTTATGATTTTTTGTATTTATATTGTTAATATTATTTCATTCTTTGTCATGTTATTTCTACGTAGATAGCCATGCTTCTTTTTTATGATGTAAAAGCCAAAATCAGGGAGTTAATTGATCAGGAGGATAATTATTAATACTTACTTACTTAGCATCACGCCGTTTCTCCGCGCGGGTAGGCAGAGAGGATAGAGTGCCACACTCTTCCGTCCTGACACACAACTCTCGCCTCATCCACATTCATACATCTTCGCATACGAGATCAACGATGATTGAGACTGCTGACAGGATCGTACTCCAGTATCTGGTTAATCTGGTCATGCCACGTCTTCCGCGGTCGTCTTTTCCTTCTGGGGCCGTCAACAATTGCGTCACACCATTCTTTTCTCATTCATTCGTTCAATATGCCCAAACCACCTGAGCGACCCTTATTTCATTCTATCAACTACGCTATAAGACCACCTTTATATTCTTTCCAAACATCTTCATTCTTTAATATTTGGGGGGTTTCTGGTTGAGGATGATGTGTGTGACGGATTTGGAGAAGCTGTCACTACACAGAAGGATCACTACCCGTCATTGACGGGATTCTCCAAAGTCATAGAATGCTTGCTTGCTCAAGTTATACATAAGTATAATTACTAAGACAAAGATACTCGAAGGGCGAGAGCCTCCGGCTTACGCCGGGGGTCGATGGGAGACTGACATGCCCGTATAGGGCGTTTGCTGCTTTTTATACAGTTTTCCGAAAAAAGAACTCTCTTGGAGTGTAGCTGTGTGTGTGGATGAATTGAGATTGCTGACAATGCAATGACCTGTATATGGTTCGTGTACCCTGCTCGTGCCTCGATTTGCTTATGCGGCATTCTTGCCACGTATGTGTGTGTGTGGTCTAGATTGGTGGTTTATGGATTGTGGTATGAAATGCCACAAATCTAGCATAAATGGATTTTCCACACATGCGTCTTAGTGATCTCATCACTACAGTCTATATCAGTGTTGGTACTAAAATTCCGTTGTGTACCGCTAGTCTTGCTTCGGTAAACATATTTCTATTCCCTTTTCCCCATTTCCTCTTCTGTCAAACATACTTTTCAAATACACAAACTCATAAATAACAAACAAGACAGTTGTACAAGGTGAAATATTTTTATTTCTTAGACACATATAATATATAATTAAAAATACAGTTTGTTATAGGAAATACTATATTTATTTAAAAAAAATAAATTAAAATGACTGGAACACGACTCTGATGTGACGTCAGCACACGCACACATAAAGCTTCATCAGCGTGTGTGCTCGTGTGATGGATTTATTCATATATACATATACAGAGTATAAAAAAGTCAGTCCACAATACTTTACAGATAGATTCCTGTTTGCTCTAACATCAATGTCATGGCACATAACACCGCCCCCCTTAATTATGAAGATAAGCGATTTGAACCCTTAGCATTAAGGCGATCGTCCAGTAATGTGAGCTCATTTCACAATTTTTCTCACATCTCTTCTTTTTTTATCACATATGTACATGTATGGAAATACATCATTTTAAAATTTATTCATCAGGTTTCATATATTTTAAATGCAAATTTCTTGTAAAAATGACACAAACTAAATTATTTAATCAATTGATAAATTACCAAACCTACGATGTTTTAAAAATGAAAAAAAATTGTTCCACAATGACCTCGCGAGATGTCTATTTCTTTCAATATTACGCATTAAACGATTATCCTAAATTTATTAAAATTATTTCAAAAGCTGTCAGTTTTGTTAACTTACAATTTATTCCATACATGTTTCTCATATAATTAGCTTCATCTCTGTGATGCTTCTAAAATTTACCTTAATGGGGAATTTCTACCCAGACATTTCGAAAAAAATCGATTTTTAAATTTTTGTATTGTCTTAAAGCTTGAGGTCTTAAGAATGTCTGGTGAAAATTTCAAGCAAAAATTAAAAAAAAAAAACAAATTTATAGCTGATAATAGTGGCTTAACACGCTGAAATGGGAATTCTAAGCAAGGTAGAGGACTTATATTATGGGTCTGGAGTCGATGATTTTGTATAAGTTGAAAAGTTTCGCAATTTATTCATTGCTCAATTTTCATATGCATTTCATTTCAAACCATGTTTTGAAAATCGGAGACCAAAATATCTCGGCAACCATTGAACCGATCAACTTGAAATTTCTAGTGGTTATTCTGCACATAATTATCTAGCCTTTGCCGTCATAATAAACCCCAATTTCCCCCTAAAAAACGCTACTTTAAATTCATACGCCCGCCATTTTGTCAAAAATCAATATTTCAAAAAAAAGTTAAAGAATAAATTTAGTGTCAATATTGATAATATTTTTACTTATTTTTTATTCTGATGATTACAGATGAAATGGGAGTGGTCACTGCTGAGGAATTTTTATTTTCGGCAGTCAATAGAACCGAAGAATTTTCCGCCAATGCTGAATATTTTTTAATAAAAAAAAATTAACACATTCTTAAAAGTATGTACCTTCATGTAGAAATGATATCAATATCATAATTCATATAAGTTTTCTTTAAAAAATTTACAAAAAATGCATTTTTTTCGCGCTTCGTAGGTAGGTATTCCCCTTAATTAATTAATGAATGATTCTTGTACTGCCATCCCGAATACGTCTCTTTGTCGAATACAAGATTTCTAGTGACAGATAAGTGAAGCTAAATGAAAGAGTGTAATAATACCTTGATACAATAACATTTCTTGAAAGGTTGATTCATTTTATTTGGCTTGTTTTAAGGCAAAAGAATTTTTAATATTCGATATTGGATAATGATAATCCAAAGTTTTATAGAACAGTCAGAAATATTAAAAATATGCAAACTTTGAAGTTACTTATTTTCATAAATATAGTTAATACATGGGTGTTGCTTGAGCACTTTAGACTCATAATTGGATGAAGTTTTCATATCTTTGTAAATAAAAGTTTTTTCTTATAATTACATATAAAAAAAAAACATGTCTGCAGTGAGCCCTATGCGAAAACATATGAATCAAATATTGACATGTTAGGTTTTTATAGATTCAAATTTTTAAAATCCATTTTATACGTTCTATGTTTTTTGGATTGAACTTTTTTAGCAGAACTACATCCAATTTAGTCCGGAGTCTAACTTTAAAGTAATGTCGACCAACTCTGTTACACCCTGAACAACTTAGCTTTCTACAACAAATATTCGAACAAGCATTGCTTTATGTATAATAAAACGATTAAAATAATAATGCAATGTATCATATCACATCGGTGGTCTTCGTTTAAAGCCTGCTTCTAAACACTACTTACCGAATTGTTCTATTACCGAGACGGATTACGACCGATCTCATGGCCGGATAGGTAGGAAGAAGAATTGAGAAGTACGATGGAGATAGCGCGTGATGACGTACGACTTGATAGACCAAATATGTGTTAAACTAACGTGCCAACATTTGAGCATTTGATTGAGTCGATTATCGACGTCCATCGAAGGAGTCCAAGCTTTTGAATTGTTCTCGGTCGTCGCCTTCCGAACGTTCCGGAACTTGTTTAATTTCTGGGAACTTTGCTAACGGCTTAAATTATATTTCTTTATACCTCTTAAAAATTACCCTACACAGTGTGTAACAGAGCTAGTCACAATACTTTACAGGTGGACTCCTGCCTTGATTATTAGTCGAAAGTGTTCAAACAAACACAACCTAATAGCAACAGTTATGGAATTATGCAATATCAAATTTTGCATTTTTTTTCAATATTTCTGACTTATTTTTTACAAAATTTTGATCTATCATTACCAAAAAAATCCAATTGGAATTTGAAGGTTTTTATTAATTATTAATTAAAGGGAATGAATTTTTCATATTAGATATAAGTTACTGTAATGATAGTCCAACGTTTTGCAAAAAATAAGTCAGAAATAAATAAAAAAATGCAAAACTTTGATGTCGCATATCTCCTTGACTATTTATGTTAGGTCATGATTGCTTGAACAATTTCGATTCATAATCAAGGCAGCAATCTAACTGTGGACTAACCCTGTTGCACCCTGTATAGCACATCTGTTAAAATCTAATCTCCTAAAATCCCAAAAAACTGAATTACTCCGTCATTCACCAAAATGTATATTAAAAGTCGCTACTCTCAATCTTAGAACTACAAACTGTTTGCACCCTTGATTTTTAAAGCACATAATTTTAAAATTTTCTAACTTTGGTCTCCGGATTCTTCTATAATCAACATTTCAAGCACATGCACGCGTATCAAACATTTGAGATGTGAATTTAAAGACGGGTTCTAAAAATAAGCTAAATTGATAGGGTTATCTGGCTACAGCGATCTGTATAACGAAGTCAAAGAGCAGACGAATAAAGCGGCGGATATGCCTAAGAGCCAATATATGGGCCACTATGGGCCAATAGGTATATGCCAGTGGAAAGCAAAGTCAGGATATAATAGGATAGCCCATTGGGTACGCCAGATTTAAATATTCCGCAATTCTTTTATATTTTATTTGGTAACCCTAATGTTTGACATTTGTCATCTGCCGCCATTGAAGTTATTAAAAATGGATTGCTATAAGAATAACAATTTTTTTACTAATTTGGCGAAAATAATGCTGAGATCGTTCGAAAAGTTTGTGGAATTCTTGGTTTACATTTTTCAATTAATGCGTCCACCATTTGAAGATACATTTTAAAAATCGAGGAAACTGGTTTGGTTATGAACAACCGTTTTCAACTTTTCTCATCCTGCGTCCTCGTCCTCATTCAAAATATTGCATTCGTCAGTAAAAGTATCGATGAGTATCCAGGAACATCGACAGTTTATCGTCCTCAACATCCTCGTAGAGATGTAACGATACATAATTTTGCCGATACGATACTGATACCAATTGTTGCAGTAAATAATATATATATATACTGATAACTGATGAAGTCCGCACTTACACACTTTCACCCGACGGTCAAAGATTTTTCAGGTGTTTGTGTCTCTTATCTATTATGTACAAAAGTGGCGAAACTATTTTTTATTGATAAGTCAACATATGTATAAGTATTTGAATTTAGACTAGACACATTTGAAAGAAAAATCTTAATGGACCTATTAATGACGGTCAGACATGGCGTAAAAGATACAACACCGAGCTCTATGGTCCTTACGAGGACGTCAGCGCAGTCAAGTTCATTAAGATTAACAGGCTGCACTGGCTGGGACGTCTACGCTCTAAAAGGGTGCTGGTTAATGACCCAATGGGTAGAACAAGTGTCGGAAGACCAAAACTGCGGAGGTTAGGTGGTGTCATTGCGGACTGCCGGGCCCTGGGGCAGCAAAACTAAAAAATGGCAGCCAGCGACAGGGCAGCACGAAGGACTTTCTTGGGGGAAGCTAGGACCCACCGAGGGTTGTAACGCTGAAGATGAAGATGGATGAATTTGAATTATTTTAGAGAAATAAGAGTGCCAAACCAAAATTAATATTATTTATTCATTAATAAACAAAGTATTAAAAAATGCCAATAAATGATGTTAATTTTTAGCAAATTTTTGTTAAGAAAGCAAAGTTTATTTAAATTATTATATTTGATATCGGTTGATAAATAATCGGCGATCCCGATATATCGGCATCGGTATTCCTAGTATATAGATTAAAGAGTGAAAGAAAATTAAATCTTTAAAACGATAAAAACTCAGAAAATAGTTTTACCAGATGCTGCATCTCATCAATCGAGACGAAATTGCGAGCGGGAGAGGTCCTGGAAGACGAAGGAGATCCTGGCTGAAGAATCCGCGGTGCAACTATCTGAAGCCAACATGATCGCTTATATTCCATAATGTACCAACTTTTACAATAAAACTATTAATTATTTAATACGGCTATACAGCAGGGATCAATACAAGATTGTTACAATGCTGTAAACGAATGCCAATATGCCAGCAAATGAGTCTTTTGACTTAGTCACTTTTCGTAGTAGGGGAGAGGTGGTATGAAACGCACATGTATTGAAAGGGATTTCTTCATTTATCGACATCGACCTCCCAAAAATTTCACATAAAAAATGCACTATGTATGTGTATGTACTCGTACTTTCGATATCTTTGAAGTGTGTGTACTTTGTAGTATTCGATTTAAAATGAAGTGTACTATTTGAAGTATGTACTTTCAATAATTTTGATGTGTGTGTAGTTTGTAGTGTACACTACACTTCAAAAGGTAGTACTACATTGTAGTAGTGAGTACAGAGTGGAGCCATTACTACTATTAATGTTGTGTGGCAACCCCGATGCTCATCCTCCTGTCGTTTCTAAGATGGCGATGTCGTGCGTGTGTTTAAAATTCTATTAAAAAGTAATTTTTTCTTTATTCTTTGGAAATGTTTTGACAAATGCTGTAAATAGATTACTTATTTGTTTGCCATTGATGTTTATGATCGACTAGATACAGACAGATACAAGAACGAAAATTCAGTATTTAAAATTGTATATTTTGTGATTATGGTTCCCTTATATGCAGAAAGGCTGAGAGTCTTGAAACTGCCCACTCTTCAGGAGCGACGAGCAAGAGGCGACCTCATCGAGACATTCAAGATCCTATCGCGCTACTGCAATATTCTTAATATGACAGATATGTTTGTATTAAACACTAATGTGGTCCTTTGAGGACATCACCTGAAGTTGAACAAGTCTCGGCTCTCATGTAACCCAAGAGAGTATGCATTGAGCAACAGAGTGGTCAATATGTGGAACAGTTTGCCTGAGGGCGCTGTGTCTGCAGCCAGTGTCAACCAGTTTAAGAATAGGCTGGATATTCAAATGAGAGACAGTGATATGGGCCTACCGACTTAAGCTGCCTGCCCATTATCAATAATAATAATAAAAATATTTATTGCAAAGTAATAAGGTGATTTTTCCTCGATATTACGTACTGTCGCTTTCATAAATTATCGCATATCTTTCAATACAGTCCATTTATGAAAGGCACACAATGAATATTTTTAAAAACTGCGAAAATATAGAACTAAGAATAAATGATTCATTATTGCATTTTATTTCAATAGTAAAATAATGTTGGATTCCCATTCAGCTCCAACCTGTTTAAAATGTTGTCCCATTCATTTACTGGAGCCTCTACAATAAAAATGTTCCTTTCATACCATCTCTCCCCTACGCTCATGATATAGGATATTAATAGATTTAACCACGTCTCGGATATATATATGAGTGTTAAAAATATTGTAACCAAAAATTAATGACCGACTCTCATTCAACTATATGATAGATTACGACACTAAAATAATATAACCTACTAATCACAGATCTATATAAATGCGTAACACAGAAAGCAATACACGTTGCAAATTATAGAAGACATTGAATAATAAAAAAATAACCGACAAAAGGTGATTTTCGAGTCTGCCATTTTGTACGGAAAACGATTCACTCGATACAACGAATAGTACTGCGTAACTCATTCATCTCAACGATGGTATGACACGTGCGTTGTATCCTAAAATATTCATCAGTCATTTGGAGACATTACGACACACATTGCAGAAAAAGCTTCTAACTACTTGATCCCGCATAGCTGGTGATGAGATGAGATGTTAAGAGATGAGCATCTTGCCTTTTTTAAAATGCACAAACCGGAATCCCGACAGAAAATACAAAATCCAGGAACTGTGCTCTTAGAACAAACTTTCATATAAAAAAATATTTTTTTTAAATATATGATGGTACACGGTAGGAGTTAAAAATTGAAAATATTGATTTTCAGGCGTATTCTAGTACACATGGTAATAATTCGAAAGAATATCATATATACGTTAAAAGGAATATTGCAAAAAAACTACACTTTAAAAAATAAAATATAGAGGTATCATTACTTGTAACGAAAGCGGTGTATACTAACTTGTTAATGAGAAAAAATCAACAGATGTCTCTAGCATAGACCAGAGTAAAATATGAAAGGTTCTTGATACAAACATATATACAACATGTCACGTAATTAACGCAAACCCTGAAAGTACTTTGTCAAGAATCGGCTACTGGTCTAAAATGTTCAAGCAACCATGACCTAGTTATGGAGATATGCGACATCAAAGTTTGCATTTTTTTATATGAATATGAATATGAAAAATTCATTCCTTTTAATACAAGTCAAATAAAATAATAAAATCCTTTGAATTCCAATTGGAAAACATTCCAATTAGAATTTATTCGGGATTTTCATCATTTTATTTAAGTTGTATTGAAACAAATGAATTTCTCATAATCAATATAAGTCAGAAATATTGAGAGAAAAATGCAAACATTGATGTCGCATATCTCCATAACTATTGATATTGGGTTATGATAGCTTTAACATTTTCGACTCATAATCAAGGCAGGAATATAGTCGTGCGAGGTTATTAACGTTTTCCAAATAACCCTGTAAATGCTTTAGTTACACAACTTGTTTCGTACGTGTATGTGCTTTGTGTTTTTACTACCGCCACCTGCAGTCAAAAGCTTTTCCATTCCCACAATCCAATACAGATGTCACTATTGATAATGAGGTATGTATCCATATTTTGATTGGAGTCTAAAGCAATATACTTTATATGTGTATATGAAATTCTTCCGAATTATTAATATTGCACTGGAATACGCTACATAAATTATTTAAATTTTTAACTCCTTTTTAGACCAGAATTTTATATTCAGAGTATTTTTAGTATGTCTAAATTTTCCATACTAATTTTGACATGCTCAAAATATTCTGAAATATGTAATGAAAATTTCCGCCCCCTTCGGTAAATTTGCGATGTCAATCCTGCGTCCTCTATTCCCGATTACGAATACGAATGGTCAGATGCCGTGTGTTCTTCATATTATTTTAAGGAACGGAGGCACGGACAAAGTAGACAAAGTTCTCACAGCCAACACGACAATCAAAGAAGAATGCTGAATGCGTATCGTGGTTCTATCACCAAACGTCGTAATACAATACAGATATACAGTAAACAAATTAAGTAAGCAGGAACCTATGAAACATTTAAGCTAGTGACGAGATGAATTGTGATCGTCATAGGTGTTCAATCATATAATAATGGATGAATTATTATGAATAAATACAGTTAGTACCGACAGCGGTGCAAATGAATACCAATCGCAGTCAAAATTACCGAGTGTCCCATCGACAATCATGCGTAGTTTAAACATTTATACATCAATCTAAACAAAATAAATTTTCGATAAAAAAATAAACTCATTTAATTAGTACAATAAAACACCGTCGATTCGAAATTTTTCAAACCCACGATAATAGAAAATAATTTTCCAATCCTTGCATCATAAATCAATACATTTTAGTTCACATAATTTAATTTTTTTTCGCAAGTGATAACAATAAATATGTCAATATCGGGTCAAGATATTTATACGGGGTTATTTGGAAAACATAGATAACCTCGCAGGACTATATTCCTGCGTTGATTATGAGTCGAAAACGTTCGAGCAGTCATGACATAACATCAATATTTATCGAGTTATGCAATATCAAGAGTGCATTTTTTTTTTCAATATTTCCGAATTATTTTTTACAAAATGTTGAACTATCATTGACTTATATCGATTATGAAAAATTCATTCGTTTCAATACAAGTTAAATAAAATGATTAAAAACCCTGCATAAATTCCAATCGGAATTTGAAGATTGTAATTATTATTTTATTACTACGAAAGGGAGTAATAAAAAATTTCGAAAAATCCAAAATTATGCAATAATTATTAATTTTTTTTAAACAAAATTTGTTAGATCATTTTTATCGTCGTCATCAGTTTGCCTGCAAAGTTTCAGCTCGATTGGATCACGGGAAAACGGTTAAAAATCGATCCAAAGTTTTTTCGACAGACAAGCAAGCAGACGCTACGAGTTAAAAGAAAGGGGAGTAAAAAAAATGCTAGCTTTGATGTCGCATATCTCCATAACTGTCATGGTTGCTCGAACATTTTTGATACATAATTAATGCAGGAATATATCCTACGAAGTTATTAATGTTTTCCAAGTAACCGAAATGATTTCTTGAAATATGCAAAAATAAAATTATTTTTGTATCTTGAATTTCGAATTATGGAGTTGCGCATAATTCGAAATGCCCCTTTTTGTGTCCCTTGAATTTCGAATTAACGATGTACCGTCGTATTTCGAAATGACTACGGATCTCCGATCTGACGCGAGTGCAGCCGGTCACACCCGTCGTCCGGTCACTTCCTGGCTCCGGCCCTGGCGCGGGGGGAGTTGAGGTGTCGCAGCGCGCACTTGGCGGCCGTACACTTGGCGATGCGGTAGTTGCGCCCGACTCCCTTGAAGGCCCCGGCGCCCAGCACCTCCACGGTGACGCGCACGCGCCTCCCGTCGGCCAGCTTCTCCGGTTTCCTAGAAAGTCAGACATTTTGATTATGGATGCGACGATCAACTACCGACGTGAAGTGTAGAGTCTTAAGACAGGATTCTAGTTTTGGGCGCTTAAAAAAAGGCAATTTTTTATGAGATTATGAATTGATGTAAGGTTTGTTAAGCAATAAATACGCTCTTGAAATCCAATAATAAAGTAACCCATTAAACTTTGGTTTTTATGGGTTACTTTATTATTGTATTGTATTGTTACTTTATTATTGTATTGTATTATTGTATTGTATTATTGTATTGTATAATAATTAAATATAACATCAATTAAAGACGAATTAAAACATATAACATAACACTAAACTTACAGGAATTTAATATATTTCTAAAATGTCAGATGTTTTGAGCTTTGATAAGACACTTCATGCTTTGAAGATTAAATTCTAAAAACATTTGTCAGTCAATTTAGATTTTCGACATTCGTAGTGAAGTACCTATTATGCATACCGACGGAGTAATTCAAATTTAGAAAATATTCCGCAACGTTATCGGTCCGCCGTTATCAAACTATTCTAATGATTCCAATTTGAAAAAACCAATAAAATTTCTAAAAATCCGAAATTATACTACAATTATTAATTTTTTTTAACGAAAATTTGATAGATCTTCTTGATCGTCGCCATGAGTCTACTTGCCAAGTTTCAGCTTGATTGGATAACGGGAAAAGGGTAAAAAATCAATCCAAAGTTTTTGTTGACGGCAAGCAAGCAGACGCCATGAGTTAATATAAAGGGAGTAAAAATAAATATAATTATATATTTTATGCACTTTTAAAATACAAAAACACCGCTGATGGTGAAATTTCAAAAATGGGACATCTAAAACAGAATAATTTTGATTTTTTAGGTTCTTAAAACCAGACGTATACCTACATCTCATCTATTATGGCGATCGTCTTGCAAAGCGAGCAAATTTCGCGATTTCTTCTCATATCTTCTCTTGCATTTTTTATAAAAATTTTGTGGAAAGATATCATTTTAATATTAGGTCCTTACATATGAAATTGGCGTTTAGTATGGGAGGAACATAAAGCCGATTTTTTTTATTATAATATATTTATTTCATCAAAGTATGTACCATTGCTATCTATGCACTTTTGCCATCTCATAGGTAGTTCATCGATCCCTTTACTAAAAAAACCATTCGGACGGGAATCAATAAAATCTTTTGAAGGCGGTTTGGACTGCCCCATCGGAGTTGAATTTTTTCCTGTGCAAGAAGTTATCAAAATTTCGAAAAAAATGGTAATCTGTTGGGGCAAGGTCCGGAGAGTACGGTGGATGTCTTAGACATTCCAATTGAAGGTCCTCTAATTTGGTAGCCATCTGTTGTGCAGTGTGTGGTCTAGCGTTATCATGAAGCAGCAGTGACCTAGAGCGATTAACCAGCCTCGGTTGTTTAGCAGCTAGCTTTTCCATCATGGTTTGCAGTTGCTGACAATAGACATCTGCCGTAATCGTCTGGCCAGATTTAAGAAAACTGTAGTGAACGACACCAGCACTAGTCCACCAAACGCTCACAAGTAACTTTTTTGGAGTCAATTTTCGCTTGGGGCATGGTTTGGCTGGTTCGGCAGGGTTCAGCCATTGCGATGAGCGCTTTCAATTATCGTACAGGATCCACTTTTCATCACAGGTAATGATTCGATTTAAAATCCCTTCATTATTGTGCCGGTTGAGTAATGCAACGAAGCAGTCAACGCGCGTTTGTTGATTTGCTTCACTCAATTCGTGAGGTACCCACCTTTCAAGCTTTTTCACCTTACCAATTTGCTTCAAGTGGATTAAAACAGTTTTATCACTAACACCGCAGCCTGCAGCTAACTCGGATGTGGTTTTCGATGGATCCGCTTCCACAATAGCCTTCAATTCTTCATTATCAACTTTGGTCTCCGGCCGTCCACGGGGCTTGTTCTGCAGGTCGAAATTTCCAGAACGAAAACGTTGGAACCAAAAACGCACTGTGTTTTCTTTTGCGGCACCGTCGCCATACACATCATTAATCCTTCGAGCCGTTTCTGCAGCACTGGTGCCACGGTGGAACTCGTACTCGTAAATAACGCTATATTTCAAATTTTTCATTTTGTAAACTGAGTGACGCAAAGAATATAACAATTGAGGAAAAAACAAATGAATTATAATTTT